>CALSBZ010039165.1:0-10030 GCA_943591055.1 Gobionotothen gibberifrons | reverse complement strand
CAGGAACAGGTAAGCTGGAGTCCGAAATTAAGTGCTTCATCTGTATCCTTTGTGTATATTCAACCTGTAGTAAGTTGGATTTTGTTTAGTATATTCTAACTTATTTATAATGTGTATATCTAAAGTTGATACGTATATATTTTGTGTTATTTTTAATCATGTGCCTTGCCCGATAACCTGATGCTGCTGTAACAAATACAATATATTAGTATCCATTCATACACAAATATCCCTCTTTGTAAAAACACAACAATCGGTGAGCAGTGAAAGCAGATCAAAGAAAAAAGAACTATCCAGTAGGGAGGGAGGAGAGGAAATCATTCACAGGAGCGCTTGATTTTACAGCCCTCATGTTCTAGCCACAGCAGATAGCCATCAGCCGGGCGGTAAATCACCCTGAAACTGCTGCTGTTGCGCCTCTCTCTTTGGAAGCAGTTATTATCCTAGCTCTGAGTAAACAAACAAAGGGGGAGAGTTATGTGACGGGTTTGTAGATTTCACTACGGCTGCATTTCTCAGAGGAATACAGTCCTCTGCTGTTTGGCGGGAAGCTGGGCAGGATGACAGGAGAAACATACGCCCCCCCCCCCCCCCCCCCACCTCGACTCTGAGGAAAGCTACTGGACTGCAGCTGAACTGTGACCGGTCTGAGTCAATAGACCCTCAGAGAGAGGAGGATAAATAGAAGGCAATGATTAATAGTTTAACGTTTTTAGTAATGTCCTACAATTCAACTGCTCTGGCTTAGGCTGGGAATAATTGAGAAGAACAGAGAGGAGCCAAAGCAACAGCTGAACCAAAGTGAGAGAGAATGAACGAAATATAACACGTGAAATGAACTGATTTATATTATCCGTGCTGAACCAAGTCAAACAGAAGGGAAGGAGAGAACAGATGGAAAGAGATAGATAGAAGTTCAAAGTAAGGTTAGCACTGACAGATTGCTAAAGAGGAATACAACTGGAGTGACAGCAGAAGGAAAACGAGAACAAAGAGAGCGGGTTGGAGTTAAAGCGATATAAAAGCAAAGGTAAGAGAGGGCACACGAAGAGGTAGAAAGAAAGAAAAACAGAGCGAGGGGAGAGGGTGAGAGGGGAGAGGGTGAGAGGCAGAGTGGGGAGAGGGCAGCTTGTTCTGGGTCTCTGGGGCCGCTTCAACGCCACACTTCACAGTGTAGAAATACTGCCGACCCCCCGACTCACCGCCTTTGATCACAGAGTGTGTCAGAGAGAGAGAGAGAGAGAGAGAGAGAGAGAGAGAGAGAGAGAGAGAGAGTTTGTAACCACCTGAAACGCTACAAAATGTGGAACATTGCTTTTTTTTAAATCCACAAACTTTTCACATTTCTGTTCATGGAATTTTACTTTGGACAGCGCCAGTCGAGCTTTTCCCTAGTTCCTATTTGTTATGCTAAGCTATGCTAACTGCCTTCTATCACTAGCTCCGTACTCCACGATCTCACAAACGTATTCATCTCATTATCTGACCCTCTATTTTTCAAAATGACAAAACAGAGTTGAATTTACACACATAGTTCAAGATTCATCGCTTTATTCATCGATGAATGAAATATGATCCAGGAAGCATAGTTTGCGTAACAGATACATGTGTTTAAAGTCCTTGAAACACTCACTGACGTTATCAGGGAGGCAATCATTTTATCTTCTGTCCCAACGATGGCAAGGTTAACAGCGGTTGCAGTGTTCACATTACTATTCAAATAAATAAGGGGGCTGTGCTCTGGTCAGTTTGAAGCAGCCTCTGCCATAGTCGTGAGTGTTTACATTTGATCGTGTGTGAGCACAGAGTGGAAAAAAGATAAAGAAAGAATGTGTGTGGAAAAACAAATAGAGTAAATGTTTGTTGACTTTTAATTGTGAGTGTGTGTGGATGTTTATGACCGAAAGAGGGAGAGAAAGAGCGGGAGACGGGGAAGAAGAGTTGTATAAAAGGATAACAAAAGCAAAGGGTTAAATTACATGGCAGGGAGACCGGGGGGGAGGAATGTGTCCCACCGAATCACACCTCACACAAATAGACTGTCCTCCACTCTGTCAGAGCCAATTATCAGAGCAAACAGCCACCCTGATGTGTGTGTGTTTGTGAGTCTGTGTGTGGCCCTCCGACAGGGTGCAAGGTGTTTATTGCACAATCTGCTCCTGTACTTTTTAAACGTTACACACTCCCTCAGCTATCTAAAGTGTCACTTCTAGCCTCACTTCTCATTCTCTGAAATGTTTGTTATAGGAGTAGTGATGAGGTGAGATGTGAGCGGTTACCCAGTTTTCCGGCCAGCTCCGGGGCGTGTTCCGGGTCGCCGTTGGCCTCCGCCGCTCCATCTCTGGAACTGGAGTCATCTGGTGACGGAGAGAAAGATGAGCATCGTTAGGAAATGAGCAACCTTTGAATAGTAGAGCTGCAACAATTCATCAACTAATACATGAGTTAATCCACATCAAATGAATGCCAACTTTTCCATTAAGGATTCTTTTCCTTGTTTAATATCATATTCAACCAAATATGTGTGGATTTTAGACTAAGCCCTTTAAAGGCATCAACTTCAAAATGAGAAACTGGAATTTGTAATACTTTGTGAACCAAACAATGAATCAAAAGTGAGGCTAATATATGAATAATCCATTCTGGATAATGGTTAATATTACAAAAATGGGTTAGTTGTAGGTAGGGTTGCAAAGGGGCAGAACGTTTCCGGAAAGTTTCCATGGGAAGTTAAGCTGGGGAATTTTGGAAATATTCGATGCAAAATTAAACAAAAAACATGACATTTCAATAGATTTAAACATTTTTTTTTTTTTTTAAAGTAGAACAGAACAAGTTTTAATTATTTTATTGAACAATTATTTGTTTCATTGAAGAATGAAAACAGGAATATTGAGTTAAATATTACTCATCTGTGCATGTGATGGAGGAATGCACAGTGCCTGTAGGGGGTGTGGTCTCAATAGCCATGCAGTAAGCAGTGTGCTATGGCATGGATATTCAAGTGTACTTGTTTTAGTCAAGATTATGCTAAAATATACTTTCCCCAACTATATTTAAGTTCCCTATGAAGAGCCAACCTTCAATTTTGAAAAATGTCTTCCCATAAATTCCCGTTAATTCCCATGGAAAGTTTCCATCTTTGAAAATTCCCGGAATTTTGCAACCCTAGTTGTAGGCCCAATCATGTGTAATAGTGTATACAATGAGACACGATGCAGTAAACTCTATGAATGAGACAACTACATATTGTAAATCTGTACTTTTGGTTGTAATACCATTCTTTTTAAATCCACTAGTTACATCATTTAAAGTAAAAATAAAGATTAATCATTTGCACCAAAGCTCAGCTAGGTCTACTACAAATGTTTTATAAGAACACATAAAGTCTCACAAGTGTATGGGAGTTAGGATGGATTATTTAGGAGGTTTTTTTTCTCTGTCTTCTATCAGTATCTGACAGTTTTTTTTATAAGATGCAGCTGTTTCAGCATGGGGTCGCATGGCTGTCCAACATAAATTCAAGTTATCAGTGATACATTGCCCTCACAAATTGGATGCAGATTGTTACAAGGTGGGGAGGTGGAGGGCAGAAGCATCACTGTTGATACTTTAAACATCTGAAAATATTGTATTTTCAACGTTAATAGTCGGCAACAGTAAAAGTGGGAATACATTTAGAAAAGCAGACTGTAGAAGGTACAATCTGGCTGTAAGGTGACACTGAAGTGTTTCAAATCAAAGGCAAGAAGCAATTTCTGGCTTTCAAAGTGTACTTTCCACACAGCACTTGGCCCTCATCACCCCACCACGCATTTGAAATTGCTCAGCTGCTTCACATTTCTTGTCAAACCAGAAAACCAAATGACAAATTACGTGATATGTCTGTCCTCTGCTCTGACTGTGCCAGCGACGTGTTGTCACCTACTGGTGATGAAAGCAGTGAAATGATTGCTACAAGTCCCTTTACTTGCCTCTACGTTACCCTAAAATGACTCATTCCTGACTCATGGCATTTAGGAAGCATGATCATTTGTGCCCTACACATTTAGATTTTTTTCTCCCCAAACTTGCTTTTACAAAGAAATGGTTTGATCCATAGAGTGAATTCCTTCTTGAATACCTTCATACTGTATGTGCCGTTCTCACACTCCACGGTATCATATTGCTTTGTCTCTCACGCTGGTGTATTGGTTTACGTCCCTCAGCAGGTCTTCCCACATTGATTATCAAAAAGATACAAACATCTGTCTGAACCTTCACGCCTGGAACCGCTTCAAGATGGGTCCAATGTATGCGAGGGGCCCTTTAAAACAGAGGGGGGGGGGGGGTATTGATACAGTGCAATATCAGGTCTGTCCAAATATGTAAGGGGATGTGTGTGCAGTTAACTTGAACCTGAAACTTCAACCAAAACCTGTTGGTCGTTATGGAAAGAAAAGGACTAAAAAGCCTCGGACCACCTGCAGGGAAATTCGTGAGAGTGTGTGATTTTAAATGGATATGTTTATTGCTCATTTCGGTACGGATAAGTGCGTGGATTTAAAATCCACCTGCAAGCTCAGAGTGTTGAATGCAGCGCCAAATGACTTAAAAGCATCACTATTTGGATGGTGGAGTCGCTTTCGTAATGCAAATACGAGGCATGACCTGCATCCTGGAGGCTGGTATTAATAGCAGGCAGGCAGCATGAGTGTGTGTGTGTGTGTGTGTGTGTGTGTGTGTGTGTGTGTGTGTGTGATATGAATTCCTGAATGGGTGTGTCTATGCGTGTATGTGCAATCTGCCGTTATTTAACTAAGGGGTAACTTGAGGTGGGGGTATTCTTGTTGCACCAACTGACTCCCCCTTTATCTATCCCTCCCGCCACATGCAAGGCATGTTCTGAAAAAGGGCAGCGCGTTTGAAGGCGAGCGGCGCGGGGGTCTGATGTGAAGAGGGAACATGCTCTACGCTCTGAGCAGCTAGCGGACCCTCCCCCAGGCGTGGAGCGAACCTGTAAACCTCTCTTTGCAGACCGACCCCCTACAGACGCACTCAGAGGGGGGTGGACCGCTTTCACTGTCCATACACTGCAGCCATACATCAAAAGTATCGAAATATTTCCAAAATTCAAAACATATATATGTGTAGCAGCTGTGTACTGATGCAGAGGATAATCAGAACCTGAGAGGCAACAGAAAACCACGACTCTGACTTAGGGCTGCACGATATTGGAAGAAACTGACATTGTGATCATTTCTTCCCCTGCGATATTGCGATATGAAAAAATACAGGAATTGAAGAAAAGACAGTTTTGTTTATCCGCAAACCATCCTTTCTTGAACTTTAATGCTATACAATTGGTATTTTTGTAACGATATTTAACCGGATGAAGGATTTTAGTCACGGACTTCTGGATCTTAAGTTATCAGAGCAACAAGCTACTAGCTCGGTTATCCTGCTGTGATCTGATCAAGAATGGTTGTGATTGGTGGTGTGCTGTGCATGCAGAGCCAGCACTCACTCAAGGACCCCTGACATGAGAGCCACGCAAGTTTTCCTTTTGTAGCAAGCAGCTAAATAATTGTAACATGACGTGTTTGAGTTCATTTGCCTACTTAATATCGCACGTCCTAAAAAACAAAAAAACAAAACAAAAACGCACGTCCTGCGATGTGAATATCGTGCAGCCCTACTCTGACTCCAGTGTCACTCAAGACCTGAAGAAGCTTTCCTCTAAAGATGTTCACAGAGCAAACTGAATAAGTATCATCTTTATAACTATAGTGTTAACCATAACTAACATCATACTCTTGAACACTACTTAATAGAATACATACTGGTGCAATAGCCCACAATGTGCTTTGATATGTTCTGAATATATTCAGAAAGATCAATTACTCACATAAAGGTAGCAGACATAGTCTATAAGTTGTGCATTCAAAATGTTACCTTAGTCAAAGTACATTGTATTTAGCATTAAATAAATGAGCAGAAAATAATACTTTTACTTCACCAATATCCAAACTAAAAGTATTTTCCACAATGGTCAATTTGCATGTTTTTTTTTTACTATATATCCTGCCGGGTAGCTTGTACATTTTGTGAAATGATCAATAACGATTATCTTAACCTATAATAATACATCATTATTAGAGATGTCCCGATCCGATCACGTGATCGGGGATCGGTGCCGATCACGTGATTTTCAAAAGATCGGAATCGGGAGAAAAAAATCGGGGATCGGGAATTTATTTATTTAAACAATTTTTTTAAATGTATTTAATGTTACAAAACAAAAATTACCATGTTCAAGTCTTAAAGTCATCCTGAGGCCTTAGTTTTGGTTTCAAATTACACAACATCATGTATGTGTTGCTTCTTTGGGGCTTGTTTTCATAGACCTGGTTGCCTGGCAACAGAGTGGGCGCAGTGTCTAATAGTAGCAGTAAGCTAACGAGCACTGATAAGCTTTATTTTGTTTTGATCCAATGCTGCTGTGAAAAAAAGAAGCTATATCCATGTTGGATAGAATGGGTAGTTGGGTACTGTCATTTAAATAAAAAAATAACCTTAAGGGACAACTTGAATGCTTTTTTCCTTTTTTTTCTCTTAATGCATTGCATAAAGATCGGATCGGGAAAAATCGGTATCGGCAAATTGTCAAAATCAAATGATCGGAATCGGATCGGGAGCAAAAAAAGGTGATCGGGACATCCCTAATCATTATGTGTCACGATCTGTCTGTGTTTTGTTTTGTCTTTTTCTGTCTTTGGTTTCCTGTTTTATTTTGAAAAGTGTTCACGCCCTGTCTTGCCTGTTGCTTTCTGTCTGTGTTCCCTCCTGTCTGATTCCCCGATTGTGTTCACCTGGTGCCCCTGTGTTTTCTCCTCCCTCCTCACCTGTCTCTTGTTTCTTTGATTAGTCTTCTTGTGTATTTAAGTTCTGGTTTTTCTGTCTGTCTTTGTTAGTTCCTTGTGTGTCTTGACGTTGTTCACGGGGAAGAGTTCTGTTTTGTTTCATTTAGCCTTGGAATAAAGGTGTTTATCTGTGAAATCTGCGTTTGGGTCCTGCCTGCGTCGCTCAACCCTGACATTATGTTTTGTTTGTGATCATTTAAATCCTTGATGTGAATCTTCAAATTAACTAAAGCTACTAAAAGTACAATATGTGTTTCTGAATTGTAGTGGAGAAGAAGTGTAAAGTTGAAGGAAATGGAAATACTCAAGTAAAGTACAGTCAAATTGTACAGTAATTATGATTATATCACGGCTAAGGGGGCGTTGTCAAATCGGTCTTGCTGCCCGCAAACTAAGATGCAGATTTTATTCAAATAGAAGCTAGAAAGTACTATATACTATATTTTCATTATTTGTATATTCCATTCTTTATGCAACCACTGAAAAACTGTCCATTGTCAGTGGGATGACTTTGATAACCTTTTGTTTTCTGTTTGCAGTTTTTTTTGGTTAGGTGTGCAGAGCTCATTTCTGACTGTTTAAAAATTAACCCACGCAGAGAAGAAAACATATCCCCTCCCTGCTTCAGCTGCTTTCAATAAACAAAATGTTTTCTTCTGATCTTGTTCCACCTTCTAATGTTGGCGCAGATACTTTGGCTGGTGATTACAACAACTAGTACACACACACCCAATGACCTTGCCAAATACACACATGTATATGTGAAGGCAAGTTGCATAAGCAAGACAAAGGCAGATATATACTCTACAAAGTCCAGCGTTGACCTCAAACATTGACCGTAAAGATAGCAACTGTAATTTCTGCGATATATATTGTCATTACCGTACACAGACTGTACTCTCAATTTTGCAAACAGACTGTATCAAACATATTTGCCATATACTAATTTTGTTATTCCTTGATTTACTCTCTTCATTCCTCCTATTTCAACCTTCACTTTTTCACCTCATTCCTGTTCCTTCTATTTCATTCCTGTCTCTTTTCATCTTCAGGGGGGTAAATGGTTCAACAGTGTGCTACATTTCACACATTCACTGGCGGGGTACCCCTTAGTGAGTGTATGTGTTTGTATAACCCCTTCTTGTATTTACATTCAGGTCTGTAGAGAAAAGGCAGCAATTGGAAATGAGCACGCTCAGGAATATGAGTACTGACAGTCCAGTATGTGAGTGAGTGTGTGTGTGTTTAAGAGTGTGTGTTTGTGTGTGTGAATGTGTCCAGGGGGCCGGTGTTTACCTAAAGGGTCATGTCCTTCCAGGTTTTAATATAGAGACATTGGATATGTGGATAGAAAGTCATGTGTGAAGGCTGGTTGTTGCAGCATCAGGGCCAAAACCAGCCTGATGCTGACAAACCCAGAAAACCACCGCTAGTCCTAAAAACTGACCACGGTCACATTCAGGCGTCACTCAGACACAGCATGCATCACACTTCAATGTCTCACTTCATAATTCAGACAGGAGCTACCACAAGCTACATAACTCTGGAAGAAAAGTTATTTATCGCTTTATATATTGCAAAGGATTGCAGTTTTGACAAAAGTTGAAGTTTAACGCGACTGAATGCTGCGTACATAATCAAAAATACAAAAAAATTATCTTTACATGGATGCAATTTGGCTCTACTTTTAATCTGATCTACTGCTTGAATCAGGTACTGTATGTTCAATCAAGGTATTGTGCACTAGATGTTAATTCTTGACGCGGGAAACAGCAGTTTAAAGATTGTTCAGTTTGGTCCGCAATAAGTGAGGTAACATCAACAAAATCTGTTTATTTTAAGCAGTGCTAGCCATACAAGATCGAGTATCTCCAACTTTAAAACTGAAACGTCATGGGGAAAAAAATGTAGCACCAAGAAGTCAGAGGAACTCATTATGTGTTTACAAAATGGACTCTGGTTGGTTTACCACAGCGGTTCTGGGATTACTATTTCAGGAGAGCCTGGGCTGCAGGATAACATGGTCAATGTTGTATTTTGGTGTCAGACAAGTGAACCTTAGAAACCTATTCTTTAATATATCTACCCTCCTTCAGACTCGTCTACTAAGCAGCCGAACAGACTCATCCGTCCTTCAGCAGTCGGTTGGCCTGTCAGTGATCTGACCCCCTGCTGAAACACACACTGTCATTATAACTCAGTTAAAATACCCTGGAAACAATTAAACCACATGTATCTTATTTTATAAACCCATTATTACTGCTGTTGGAATAAAACAAGATATATAACATTTTCTACACTGGCTGTGGGTTCAGAAAAAGATCTGTCCCTCTATTTATCTGACACACATTCTGCATTAGAGCCCACGTTCCAAACATACCTTACTCTCCAACAGGGTCATTTCAGAATATATGATTTCAATTACGTTGCCGCAAATTGCAACATAACACAGTGCCATTGAAATAAAACGGTTGGATGAACAAGCTTTGGCTCTCGATCCAAAAAGTAATACCGTAGATGTTCTTAAAACATCTTGTTATGTTCGTGTTCTGGAAACGTTCTGTTTGCAGGAGTCGTGTTTCAGATGTAGTCAGCAGCTCATGTAATCCTCCACACAAACTATTTATTAAGCAACATTACCCAAATGTAGCCTCTTCTCTCTGTATCGAATACCTGTATATTGAATATCGTTAGGTTTTGGAATGCTGATTCGAACAAACACTGTCGACATCAGAATATGTGATCAGCACTTTCAACACAATTCTTTGACTAAGTAATTAACCAATCATTAAAATGCACACATTCATTTGAATTAAGGCACAACGTTTGGTGTTTTTAGTCTTTTTGGACCTCTGCATTATGAAAATATATTATTATTATTATATAAATCCATCATAGTTGTAACTAACTCTTTTTTTTAAGAAGCGATTTACAAAAAAATCTAGAAACCGAGAAATACATACATTGTTCTGTCACATGATCCACAGCAGAAAATAAAAGTATCCAGGCCTTAAAGCCGCCATAATCTCAAAGTAGAGGGATGTGTGTTATAGCTCACGAGCATCCACGTCTGCACACGTTTACCCCACACACACACACACACACACACACACACACACACACACACA
>CALSBZ010039164.1:14576-36279 GCA_943591055.1 Gobionotothen gibberifrons | reverse complement strand
CCTGTGCCGTTGGAGGTCCCGCCGACTACTCTTCTGCCGAGGGTCCTACCAACCCCTGGTCCTGTGCCGTTGGAGGTCCCTCCGACTACTCTTCTGCCGGGGGTCCTGCCAACCCTGAGTCCTGTGCCGTTGGAGGCCCCGCCGACTACTCTTCTGCCGAGGGTCCTGCCAACCCTGAGTCCTGTCCCGTTGGAGGCCCTGCCATCACCTGTCCTGCCGAGGGTCCTGCCTACTCCTTGTCCTGTTCCATTGGAGGTTCCGCTGGAGGCCCCGCCATCATCTGTCTCGTCGGGGGTCCTGCCAACTCCTGGTCCTCTTCCGTGGGGGATCCTGCCGAGGCCTATCCCACCGGCTCCGGTTCCTGTTAGGCCGACACCGGGCTCTGCTCGGTCTCTGGAGCTGTCTGGTCTTCGCCCTCGAGCCCGGCCCCCTGAGAGCCGCAGTCTTCGCCCTCGATCCCGGCCCCCTGAGAACCGCGGTCTTCACCCTCGAGCCCGGCCCCCTGAGAGCCGCAGACTTTGCCCTCGAGCCCGGCCCCCTGAGAGCCGCAGACTTTGCCCTCGAGCCCGGCCCCCTGAGAGCCGCAGACTTCGCTCTCGAGCCCGGCCCCCTGAGAGCCGCGGTCTTCGCCCTCGGGCCCGGCCTCCTGACTTTCCCGGCCGCGGACCTCGCCCTCATGCTCGGCCCCCAGACTTTCCCGGCCGCGGTCCTCGCTCTCATGCTCGGCCCCCAGACTTTCCCGGCCGTGGTCCTCGCCCTCATGCTCGGCCCCCTGAGTTCGCCCGCGGTGGCCTTCGCCCCTCTATGGACTCTGCCTTGCCCCCGGGTCGTCCACCCGAGTCCCCCACTTTGGACTCTGTCTTGCCCCCGGGCCGTCCTCCCGAGTGCCCCACCTTGGTCTCTGCCTTGCCCCCGGGCCGTCCGCCCGAGATCCCTTCCTCCTGACCCCCTCCACCCACCCTGGTGTTGCGAGAGCAAGGACTGTCTTACCCCTAGATTCCACCGGGTCCGTCTGCGGCGCGTTACGGCCGCGTTACGGCAGCGACGCGGCCACTCTAGTCAATGGGTGCTATTCCACCACACGCGGCGCATTACGGCTCAGAAGCATCCCAGACGCATCCCAGAAGCGGGTCGGCGCAGGGCTCCTCTAAAATTAGGATGAATCCTATTTTTGTCACGGCGCAGCCGTAAGGTAATGTCGGGCAGGCAGGAAGTGGAACGTTCAGAGCATATATAGCATATTTAAATATATATATATATATATATATATATATACACACACACAAACTAATTTTGCAGACCCTATCCCTCCGTAGTCTTTCAAGTAGGAGGAGAAATGCCAGCGTTCTCCTCCGGTTTACAGGCACTGATATATATAGAATAATTATGATGATTTTACCACTAAAATACAGCAACACATCTTTGATTCATGTCGTTTATAACTGGGATATTATAATTATTATTAACTTTGTCTGTACAAAGTAGTCTGGCCAGGAAATATGCCCAAATCAACAAAAACTGCGAGCAGACAGGCAAGACGCTCCGCTTTCGTAAAGCTTCTGAAACGCGCCCGGTAGGGTATGACGCCGGAGGAGGCCGGACCAAAACCGCGGCGCAGCCGTTACGCGACACAGACGGACCCGGTGGAATCGAGGGGTTAGGTAAGACAGCTTTTATGTGCGCAGCGCCACTTGCTTGGAACAGTCTACAGCTAAAATGAAACTGAAACTGAGCAATTTTATTCCTCTGAATGTTTATAAAGCAAGGCTAAGTGAAATGCTCTTTGAAACTATGGGTATTTGTAAATGTTGATTAGTATGTAAATGTAGCTTGTAAATACGTTGTATGATATCCTCTATTGTTTTATGTTGTTTTATGTTTCATGTGGAACTTAATTGCTGCAGGTCTCCCTTGAAAAAGAGATATATGATCTCAATGGGACTTATCTCAATAAATAAAGGTTACAAACAAACAAACTGCCGTGTTATAGAGTGGCGAAGTCCCTCCCCTTCCGGTGGATCTCCATGGGACCTTATTTCCGAAAAAATATGTATTGAAGTCAATGGAGAGAGAAAGATTATCTTTCGATCCCGTTTGAATTGTACCACGAATTACACATATGATGTTTGTCAATTTAAAAGATAATTTTGCCAGTCAAAAAAAAAAAAAGTGTCGTAAAACTGTGAAGTAACACATTTTTGTGAAACGCTCAATGAACTACGTCTCCCGTCTCATTTCACTTCTTTCTTTCAGAATGAGGTGAAAAGTATTAAAAGAGGTGAAAATCACTCCAAGTCTGGGCATGTTGAGAGCTGTACATACACAAAAGGGGAGTTAGTCGGTTCCGTAAGAGCCAACATGCGGGACCGGGATTCTGGGATTTGTAGTCTTTCTAGTTGCGTATTTTTCATAGTCTTATATTTCAACAGTTTTACAACAAACTGTGACTTTTTTAAGATTGACGAACATCATACAGTATGTGTAATTCGTGGCACGGGATCGAAAGATAATCTTTCTCTCTCCATTGACTTCAATGAATCATTTTTCAGAAATAAGGTCCCATGGGGCGGAAGTAGATGGGTGGGACTTCGCCACTCTATAGTCACGAAATACAATTAATCTATTGATACGTGTGTTCACCAACACGATGTTCCCATTGTTTTCGTTTCTCACAGAACAATGTCTGTAGAACTACAAAACAGAATCCATTTAGCGTGTGTGAAATAACAGTATATTGTGGTGACCACTACATTACAGAATTCAATCTAGGAACTACAGGCTGAGAGTATGGTTCCGCACGGACACATTTGTTGATGGTACCTCCTGTGTATGTACTCTAGAGGCTTCTCAATTCTTAAATTTCCCCTCCTCGACTCCCCTCCTCGACTCCCCTCCTCGACTCCTATCCTCGAGACTTAGTCCCGCCCACAGGAGATGCGAGCAGAGGAGCCGAGGAGGGGAGCCGAGGAGAGAGGAGGGGAAGCAGCAGGCAGTTAGAGAAATGAGAACTCCTCTCCTCTGAGTGGTCATTTTAAAGAGACGTCCATTAATGATGACAGGAGGCACAGCAGCCCTCTGTCTGATGGACAGATGTGTTCATGACGACTTATACATTTACTTTAATTCATTCACAGTGCGGTATAATGAGACAATAACAGGCTACAGATGCGGACAGACACACACAAATATATTTATATAAATATATACCATTTAAAGTATGAGAGCACTCTCATAATAACGTAACACAATCAGAGACTGGATATATCCCCCCCCTCTCTCTGGTCGCTGAAATGGGGAATTGAAATTACGGGCCAAAAGGTGTATTTACAAGTATTAAAAGTAAGCGGAGGACACCAAACCAACTGAGACTCGTCTGTCCGCCGCATCTACACACTGTACCACACACACGCACAGCTCCTAAAGCATAATCAGGATACAGCCGTTGTGTATTTTATTATGTGAAGCACTAAATTGTCTTAGAAAAATATCGACTCTTTGTTTGTAGTTATCTACTAAACTAAAGCAAATGAAGAGAGTAGGCCTGTTAGACTGAGTGATATATATTATACACACTGCTCTGCTTTCTGCACGGACCTCACAGCTGTTCTCACTGTAAACATTGCGTCGCGATTAAAGCAGTTTCTAAAATAATATCCAGGGGATGTATGCAGAGCTGTCATTGGCTGAGATAAGTCCGGCCGTGCGTCACGCCTCCACCGTTCCCGGAAATGCATCCGCGGAGGAGCCGTGGAGGAACCATCAGTGTATCCTCGGTTATAGCTCCTCCAGAGAGCCTCCTTGGCGCTCGATGCTCGGTCCTTGGTGTGCATTTAGAGAAATTAGATCTCCTTCAAAATGGCGCGCTGAAATTCATTTCCGGGTCACTACCGGAGGACCGAGGAGTCGAGGAGTCGAGGAGTCGAGGAGGGGAAATTTGAGTATTGAGAAGCCTCTTGTGTCCTCCTCACTTTCTCTCTCTCTTCTCTTCCCGGGCTGCGACCCGACAATATCTGCTTTGCTGCTGCTCATTAAAGCCAGCTTTGTACCTTCATTGCACCGCATCCGACTCCATATTCCTCGGCACTACAATATATATATATATATATAGACTGGGTTGATATACAATACAGTCAGGGCCGATTCTAGGGTCTGTGGGGGACCTAGGCAAAAATTCAATGGGGGCCCCTCGAACCAGCTTTAATCACCATTGTGTTATAGATAATCTGACGGCAACAAAAAAATTGCTAAATGTAAACAGTTTTTTATTTAACAACTTCGCATTTTTGTTATATTCAAAGTTAGTTATTAGTTAGTAATATAAATATAAAAGACATACAAAAACGAATAAATCACACGTATAAATATAAAGAACAATTAAAACCAGAATAGTTTTCCTTTGTAAATCTACGTGAAGTTTTTTCAGTATTCTGCGGAAAGACTATATCTGTTTCTTGTATTGGTCCTCTTGTTACTAGTGCACACTTTTCACTTAGATCATTTAGGACATTTGGCCATTGTGCAGGGTCGTCTGATGTGATCAAACCTTTTGTAGTCGTGGTAGTGCTTCTGGAGGTAGGGGTTGACATGTCATCTTCATGATGAGAAGATGTTGCTGCCCCACTGGAGGCAGATGTTTGCGCCTCACTGGAGGCAGATGTTGACTGAACTGCTATGACCAAAAAAGAAACAGGGAATATCATGTTACAAGGAATATTTGGAGTGCGATGCACAGTATAATCAAGTGAAATACTTAACTTACCATCATCAGCATTTGGAGGGGGCACCTTATCCTTTTCCGTTGCTGGTGCCAGAAACTTAAGAAAGGATCCTGAGGATAGATAATAAAGTGAAACTTATAACAGTAACATGTTAACAATTCAAAATGCTTTCACTTTATATAATTCAAATTCCTCATATTCAGCTTTCGAATGTTGTACTTGGGGATAGCTTCCACTATTCTTCATTGTTTGCTATTTCCATTTCATTTGAAAGGGACAATTTAAGTGAACATGGTTCCAATACAGAGGATTGTGCTGGAGCCTGCACTATGGCTACTAAGGTTGAAATATACTGTTTTCAGTATCATCATAAAACCACTAGGAGTACACTACAGAGAAGGAAAATACAATAAAATACACTCAACACATAGCACACTAACTTAACAATACGTTATTTAGAGTAGCCTACAAATATCTTGCATCTAAATTTCCTAATTTAACATTCATAGCTTGACAGTTAGCTCAGTCGGACACAGCTTCATCAGTTAACTAGCCTACAGAAAAAGTTAGCTGATTTCCCCCTCCAAATTACTCCATTACTGGTGTCCCATTAAACAACGGGTGAAACGTTAATGTAGAAATGGCAGAGACCATGTTTATTTCAGTAACAATGCCAACAAGATTAATGAAGACGTGTTAATACTGTAATTACTATCTTTTACGTTCTTTCATCCGGCTAGCTAAACTAAGCTAACACGTCAACGGCAACTGTAATTTCTAGCTTCTACGTTCTTTCAGCCAGCTAGCTAAGCTAAGCTAAGCTAAGCTAAGCTATGCTAAGCTATTAGGTCAACGGCGTTGTACCGACCCGGCTGCGCACACTTGACTCGGTAATGTCACGGCCAGCAGAGCAGATACTGTTCTGCTAGGTTAACATGTTAAACGTCAAAGTAAACAAAAATAAATAATTAGATTCTAGTGGAAGTTACGTAATTCAAGTTTCTCTATCCCACAGTTAAGGTTAGACCATAGGGTCGGACTAGCAACATTTAGTTATTTTGTATTTCATCGTTATCTACTCAACTTACTTACCACTGTCTTGTTTTTTTCTCTCATCTTCATCTTTTTTCTTCTTCCTTCTTTCGCTTCCAGAAAGATAATTTCTCTTCATTTTTCAGTGCCTTCCTTGTCATCAGGATTATTTTGTAAACAATCATGCACGCAATTTGCGACATGCACTGACCGGATTGAGCCTGGATAAGGTGGGGCCCCATTAGGGAGGTCTCCTACTGTCTGTCATTGCAAACGTTGCGCATTGCCGCACTCACTCAAATTCAGTTCATCTACAATAATGGGGCCCCCACTATTGTAGATTAACTGCATTTGATGAAGGCTTATGGCAATGTATGATGTCTGTTTAATTGTATTTTTTGCATAATTTGTTGTTCTGAATCTTGCATAAAAAAACTAAAAATGACACTGATGTCGTTTTAAAGATGTGTCACCCCTCGGGGGCCCCCTACTGGTCTGGGGCCCCAAGCAGTTGCCTGCCTTGCCTGTCCGCAAGCGGCGGCCCTGAATACAGTAGAGATGGGGATCGGGATTATTTTATTTTTTTTACATTTCTTTTTTTTTTTACATTTATTGTTACAAAACAAAAATGACCATGTTCAAGTGTTAAAGTCATCCTGAGGCCTTAGTTTTGGTTTCAAATTACACAACATCATGTATGTGTTGCTTCTTTTGGGCTTGTTTTCATAGACCTGGTTGCTTATTTCTCTCAAATCTGGCAACAGAGTGGGCAGGGCGCAGTGTCTAATAGTAGCAGTAAGCTAACGAGTACTGATAAGCTTTATTTTGTTTTGATCCAATGTTGCTGTGAAAAAAAGAAGCTATATCCATGTTGGATAGAATGGGTAGTTGGGTACTGTTAGTACATTTAAAATCAATGTTGATAAGGTGTAATTTGAATTAAATACAATATTTGATTTAAATCAGTTTTATTCTGAAAAACCGGAAGTTCACTAACTGTTAACTTGACACTTTTATTCTGAAAATTCGTCACTTCCGGTTAGCATTAGCATCTGACGGGATGCTACGGTTTCAAACCATGATAGAAGGTGAAATGACATGTGATGTTCTAAACTGAGCACACTGGGATTAGCACTCATTTATTGACGCTGAATAATGTGTAGCAGGGAATGTTTAAACACCACAGACACCAGAATGATGTAATTTAGCAACAGAAAAGGCACCACATGCATAGGACCCGCCCCCCATGACGCCGGCCAATAGGAGAAGACCTCAGAAGACAACAGGGAGGACAAACCAGGGAGCAGCCTCTTCTGACCCCGGATACTGGACTGAGCAGACAGATGGGGAGAGCGCCTCCTTCCAATTTCATTTGTACACCACCGCATCTTTTGTTTAATTAAATGCTGTTAACTTTTATAAGCTTCCCTTGACTCTTTTCAGTCTCTCCTGCCTTCAGGGTTCGAAATCGCTTACATTTTGGCAACCACGAAGGAACTCTGAAGCGGGATAGCTGGAATAGAGCTAAATGTAGCTCAGCGCAGGTTCAACCAGGGAGACATCATTATCGGGTGCCACACGTTATCTCAATAAGTGATCAGAGGCGTCACGCCCCGGCTAGCCAATCATCGCACCTGCTAACCCTTTAAACCTGCTCTCCCTGTCAGTTGTCATTCCAGGTGTCAACGCACAACCCTCCTCCACCCCTTCGCCTCCTGTCTCCTAATACAGGGCCAAGCTAAAACCTTCTCCCTTCAGACCAGACCGAACTACGATCACCACCACCAGGTCTAGACCCCGGGGGGTTCATCAGAGCGGTTCTTTCCCTCCTGAATGAGCACCCAGCAAACCCGGGGCCTAATCGCCATACACCATTACATCTACTGTTGTAATACGTCAATCACTATTCTGTATATCATGTGCCCCGATAATAAACATGTATTCTTACATTACGTCTCTCCTGATTGAACTAGCATCAGACCAGGCTGCAGACAAAGGAGTGTGTTGGCAGGGCTAAACGAAAGGTGAGACGGTTACCTGTTTAATTCAAAAACTGTATAGTAAAATAACTTACATTAGGTGCAGGCATTGGCAGTGATTTGTAGATTGATCTGTGGTGATAACATGGTGATTGCGAGTGGTGTGGAGATTGTATATAGTCTTTTTATTGTCTCTGTTAATCTTCGGCGCCGCCCGAGTAATGTGAATATTATACAGTGTTAAAGACCTTTGGGAAGGCACTAGATTTAATCTGGTTTACATTGGAGTGGCTCCGAATAGTGTTAAGATCTCTGGGGAGGTACCAGACTTGATCTGTTTTACACTGGACTGGGTCCGTTAGTGTTGGTCTATATGTTTGATGTGTTAAACCGGTGTACTCTGGTTTAATAAAGTATATTGTGTGGCGTTTTTTAGCCGAAAAAGTATATTTTTGTGCGATGTTCTAAGCCGAAAAGATTGTGTACAAGATTGGTATGAGATCAGCTTTTAAGGTCAGCATCTATAGAATTTAGAGCTAAGATAAATGAAGATTGTGTTGTTTTGTATTGTCAAGCAGTGTGGGTTTTGTATTGTCACATGTTGAGTTCCCCTTCCCCCAGTCACATGAGGTTACTGCTAAGCTAGTTAGCTAGCCAGTTGGCAATACTAGGTGGTGATATAGTTTGAGTAAAGATACAACTGGTAACTACTGATTTAAATACACAGGGATGGTGTAGATGAACATTGGGAGTAGATTGAGTTGTTTTGTTTTCCATGCTTTTCAAAGAAAGTAATTTGAACTTTATTGTTTGGGGAAATAAACAGGAAGTAGGTTTATGAACCGGAAGTGCAAGTTGATACAGTTGGGAGGAGTTAAAAATAAAACAGCTCCCCTAGTGGACATAATAAGTATTACAGTTAATACATTCTTCACTACCAGATAAAGATTATCTATGATAAGATGTGGTTTCTTTGAATTGAAGTATTGTAGTTAACTCATTTTATGACATTTGCATAATTTCATAAACTTGAGTACACACTGTACACGGTTTATTTGGATTTGCACCATATTCCTATTTTCATATTACTAAATCAAAACCATACACTGTTCATTTTTATTTATTTATTCAGAATTTAAAAATTTGCATAATTTCTAAATATTAATTTAATTTGTCTAATTTCGGTTTTACAACATTTTGATTTATTTAAAAAAGAAAAAAAAGAAAACAGATTTTAAAGTTAAGCTCAGGTGACATAGGATATCTTTATAAAGAATACAAAGGTACTATTCAGAGGATTAGTTTTTCATCTTTGATAACTTAATAATATTAAGTACTTAAACATGTCGCCAAAAGACACCAAGTTGAGACCATTCGCAGAGCCATGCTCAACTGCAGATATCAAGGAAAGGGTAAAAATCAGTTCAGATGCTACAACGGTTCCAAAACGTAGACAGAAGACATGGAACCACATAGAGAAACTGTGGGGACAATGGCAAGCGAGAGGATTGATTCCAGCAGATGATCAACCTGGACCAACGGAAGCCCATCGAAAAGCTATAGTTGAACATGAGTGTTGAATACCTACAACAGGAAAAAGCATGGATCAAAGCCGGACGACCCTCTTGGTATGGACCTGAACAAATTGCTATGAACAGAGCTGAAAAAAGAAAATGTATGGTTGCAAGTCTGGTATTCCATCTGAAAGATGCCAGCCAAGGATTGACAATAGAAGCAGAAATGACAGGAGAAGAGGCTCCAGTTATCCAAACTCCAAAGCCGTATCCAAGCCTGACCGAGTCTCCTCCCCACATATCAGAGAACAAGCCTTCTCACCAAGCTTCCATTAAAGCCCCAAATGTGAAAGAATTGGAGTATGAGGTAAGAATCCTATCCAGTGTCAACCAGCTGATGGAAGAACTCAGCAGAAGAATGGAAGCAGAACTCATCAGAGGAATGGAAGAGAGACGAAAGGCAGATGAAGCACATAATGACATTATTGAAGAAAGACGAAAGGCAGTTGAAGCCCATAATGACATTATTGCAGAAAGACAAAGGGAGGAAGATAAGTACCAACAACTTCTGGCGGAAAGACGACTAGAAGATGTAAGATTCCAGGAGATGAAGGCAGATAGACGGAGAGAAAGGAGAGAACAAGAAGAACAAAGAACTAAAAAAAAATGCCGAACAAACTACTCTCCTGACTATTCCAAAGGACAGGGAGATGAAGATGACGAAGGCAGCACACAGTCTGAAACCAGTAGCCCCAAAACTAAAAGAACCAAGAACGGTGCACATACCTCCATGCCATTGATAGCTGCTGGAAAAGGAGGATTTCAATACCAACCATGGAGTCACAGGGACATGGAATCATTAGTGGCAAAACTACCTCCACTCACGAAAGGAGGTCAGAAGTGGGTGACTGAGCTGGAGAAATACACAGTCCAAGATCACCTATGCTTGGGAGACATGAGGGCCCTGCTCGGACGGATTGAAGGACGACCTGAGGCAAGAGCAGTAGATTCCGAGGCCAATTGCACACACGACCCAGATGACACTTCATTCAACTACATCAGGTCCAACTATTGGGCTGCTATTCGTCACATCTACCCGACAACACGCAGTTTGCATGCCCTCACTGGCCTGAGGAAAGGCACGGAGGAAAACATGCATGCCTTCCTGAAGAGATGCGAAGGAGTGTGGGAGGACTGTACTGGAGAACGACATGACGTTTCGCCGGCTGTCACAATGCTGTGGAAGGACGCGGTCATTAAAGCCCTACCCCAATCAGTGCAGGCACGCCTTAGAGATGTGGTGGGGTTAGAAGCTAAAATCCCAGAAGAATGGAGACTACATCTCATTCACCACGACATCAAATACCAGGAAATAATAAAGGAAAATGATGAAGATGACAAAATACTAGCTAGAAGACTTTTGAAGATGCGGGTGGCTGAGAAAGATACTGAAGCTAATCAGATGGCCATACTAGCAGAGAAGGCAGGGTGGACACCTCCAACAGTTCAGAACCAACAAAGCGGAGGAGGAAGTGTATGTCCACAAAACCAAGTTCAGCAGATACCTGTGTATCTTCCTAGGCAAGTACAGCCACAAGCACCACAGTATCTTCAACAGCAAACACCTGTGTATCTTCCTAGGCAAGTACAGCCACAAGCACTGCAGTATCTTCCCACACAATTCCAGCAACAGCAAATACCTATGTATCTTCCTACCCAAGTACAGTCGCAAGCTCAGGTATACACTCCCATACAGCATCAACAAAAGGGACAATGGAGAGGAAAGCAACGCTCAAGAGGAAGAAGGGATGATGGCTGCTTCATATGTGGTGATTGTAGACATTTGGCCAGAGATTGCCCCACTCAGCAATATCCACCACAAGGTATCACCTCACAATACAGAGGAGAAGCAGTGTTAGATATGAGAAAAATTGAGGCGGAAGCATATGCCAGGGCCATGACGAATATTTCTGTTGGATCAGGGGATTGGGTAAATGTAAAAATCCACAAGATTAACTCGTTGCAACCTGTATGGAGTGGACCATGGGAAGTTGTAGAATGCACTGCAGATGCACTCCGGATCAAACTTAAAAAAGGAACATGTTGGCACCCACTTACACAGTGTGTAGCCATACCGCCACATTTCCAGAAACGACACGGCAGTTAGAACTGATTTTGGAAAACTGGTACAAAACAATAAGGAATCGAACATTTTTAGGAACTACAGCACCAGGAGATGAGTAAACTCAAGAATCTGTAGAGTGTAAATACATTGAGAAACACATTTTTACACTCAAACTGTTTGCATATCATAGACAAGGAATTTAGAATATAAATAAATGTTCACCAAAAGTAATAAGTATAACGGAAAGTAGACATAGGCCTACACTTGAGTACACTTACATTACAGTGATCTGATTGTGGTGTGCTCTGCAGGTTTACTATTGAGCTAAGTAATAGTGGGATTTAAAGTGTGGAGATGTTCTTTCGTAGTGTGTGGAATATGTGATGCTTGAAACATGTAGGTATTCCAATTTATAGAAAATGGTTTCCTGAAAGAGTTATGTTGGGTAAATATGTAGCAATGGTTGAAGTAATTCTTGGAAGGAGTTTGTGTAATATCATTAGTAGACATTAATTGTGTTGTTTAGATGGCATTTAACAACTAAGACAGATAGTATGACTAGAAAAGACAGAGTGGAAAGGGTTGGATTTATTTAACCTCAGTGTGTTAGACTTTCTATAGGTAATGCGTCCCGAGACCTGGACTCCCCCTCTGCATCAGAAGAGCTACGACCCCGACCCTCCAAGCAGACAAAAAACCTAACCCAACAGGAGACTCCTCCTTCTCCATCGAACAGACACAAAGCTGAAACAACAACAACAAGACTGCATCCAGAATGGCAGCCAGAACTATCTCCACCAGAGACATCCAAAACCAAACTTTATGCTGACATACAGAGAGATACTCTCAAGAGCAAAGTGTGAGACGTGAGAGCAGAATCCGCCCTCCATGAAAGCAGCGAGACTGAAAAGGGGGACAGGAAAATGCAAAGCAGTGCAAGAACAGTGGCAAGATGGGGGCTGCAGATGTAACTGGACCAAAGGCTGCCTAAAAGAGTTACAGCGGATGGATTCAAGAGCTGATGGACTGAAGAGAAGACAGAATCAGAGGAGTTGGCAGGGTCGATTAGAAGTGAGGAGGCCGGGGTCACGGCTTGAGAAAACCAGAGGAGGAGAAAAGGAAAACGGGAATGAGTGAGTTTACACATAAACACACTTATTCACAAAACGCACATAAAAGAGACCACATTTAAAGAACTTGAATAGACTTGATACATACGTAAAGACAGAAAGATTTATTAATCTCCAATTAATCAATTGGTAAATTAAAATAGCAGTAAAGAGGAAACTATTAAAGTAAAATGAGAAAACACACTGAGGGATAAAGGGGGAGACATGATGGAAAAATTCACTCCACTTTAAGCAGTGGGTGTTTTGGAGTTAGGAATACAGAGTAGAACCCTATTCTTCAATGTTTTCATCATGTTAACGAATTATTCTTTTAGAGATTTGTATTCATGTGTGAATACAGTAGTGAGCTAATTTGGTACAATATTGAAAACCATTAAAATGATAGTTTTAGGAACCACTCTATAAGACAAATCTTTATTTATATAGATAATGTTAACGGAAGAGCTAGTGCCAAGCCAAATATAGAACCAAAGTATTGATTTCACCATTGTAGCATAGTTATTACCATAGGAGGGCTTTAAGATGGAAATATGAAATGACTTCTGTTTTTAAATCCTTGATAAAGGAGGGAGTAATTGTTGCATGTTGAGTATAATGAGCTATGAAATGCAGAGCTACACAGATCCTAGTAATTGTTTGACTCAAGATAAAAGTTATGTACACAAGTTTCTGAATTAGATCTATTAGACATTGTAATACTAATTGGGAGTAAATTAATTACAGTAGTAGTAGTAGTACTATAAGGAAGTGAGTTTTGTACCAAGTTTCAGGAAAAATGAAAAGTTAGAACCAATCTTGAAAATCATAGTTGAAATCGTGAATGAATAAGGAATGGCGTGGAGAATGGAGTGTGAATGTATGCCGGCATGTGTTCAGTTTAACTGCATGATTCTAAAACAATAACTAACCAAGCATGTTTTTGGACTAACATATTATTTTGGAGCTCCAAGGGAAACAAGAGGTTTCCTAAAAAATTCCATAAAAAGGGGAAACCGCACAGGAGTTGGCGGTTTGCAAATGTAAAACTCAAACAAAAATCTGAAGATTCTGTTTCTTTTAGGACTGAAGGACGGAGAGAAACATTTATTTTCACTGAAGTGTTTACTTTGGAAATGACAATAATGGATGTCAAATTGTAAATGTTCGCTATGTCCCTAACCAATATTTACCTGAAAGTTGTTTCCCCTCCCCATTACAGGATTTTGTTACACATGAGTTAATGTGTAAAAAGGGGGGAGTGTGTATAATGTATAAAGGTCAACATGGTTGTAAAATTCACAATTTTAATTTTTCTTTTAAGGATTGAAAGAAACTTTCCGCCCCAACCCAGATGTTCAAACTGAGCATTGAAGATAGTTTTAGAATTAACCTGCTCCATATCTTGGGATAATATACTGTTTGGTGAATGTTGACATGTTTCTAAATATTGATTGAGTTATAACAGGTAACACGGATGCAGAATCAGTGGCCAAGGGGCTCCTGTGAGAGATGTAATTCCAGAATGGAATACGGAAGAAGTTGACCTGTGATAATGAAACCATTTTGTAATATTTCAACAGATATTAAAGTACCTGAGGTTTGAAATGTAGAAAGAACATATTACAGTTAAGCTAAAACATAGTAATGTAATGAGACGGAATTTAATTTAGACAACATCTTGTAACTAGCCTGGTAAAAGAAGTAAAAGCCATAGACTTTATTGTTTAGGTCATTATGGGGATATACATTTGATTTAAATTCATAATAGAAAGACATTTGATGACAGTATGTTGGATTTCTGTATTCATTTTTCAGCTTGATAATAGATAGGTAGAAGCAGTATTGCCAGGTGCAATCGATGGGATTTCTGCACACGATCCAAGCAGAGAATGACGTACCTTACAGGACAGACACACTCAGGAAATCATTCACTCTGACATCATCATGACTTGAGTTGTTTTTTAATCATAATTAAATTGTATTACATAACGTTAGTGTGTTTTTACCACAAACAGGAATAGTTAATTGTTATATTAGATTTGAGAAAGATTACAAGGATTTTATTTAGTTCACCATGGAGATGTTTTTTGTTTTGTAACATATGCCAAGTAGTAAGATTCAAGTATCAGCAGGTTCTGAATTATTATTCCCACAACCAACAAGAATGTGGATGGGGAGAGCTATATCTACTGGAGCCAGCAGAGATTCGTAAATTGCACCAGAGACACAGTAAAAGGATGACACAAACATTTAGATAAAAACAGACCGATAGAATGGCGCTAGACTTGTTTAAATAAAGAGTAATATTTACCTATTTTTAGATAGTTTAATCCTTCTTATACTTTGTAAAAGAACAAGTGCCTTTACACCAGATACAATATGAAGATGATTTATGATGTGAAAGGAGGGAGAAAGAAATGTTCCAATACCAAGCCATGTTGCTATTTTTAGGAATGATATTGAATGTTAACACTAGAAGTTATGCACAAGGGAAGACTTTTATGTTTGAGCACCATCAAAGTATTTTTGTATTTTATAAAGTTGAGGTTATTGAACCATTCCATTTTGATAATATGATTTTGACAAGAGTTATGTACTATGTAAAGTTCAGATGAAGAACTCATTGATTTCAGTATTATGTACACACCTTTTAAGGTGTGTAAGGAGGGACTGTTAGTACATTTAAAATCAATGTTGATAAGGTGTAATTTGAATTAAATACAATATTTGATTTAAATCAGTTTTATTCTGAAAAACCGGAAGTTCACTAACTGTTAACTTGACACTTTTATTCTGAATATTCGTCACGTCCGGTTAGCATTAGCATCTGACGGGATGCTACGGTTTCAAACCATGATAGAAGGTGAAATGACATGTGATGTTCTAAACTGAGCACACTGGGATTAGCACTCATTTATTGACGCTGAATAATGTGTAGCAGGGAATGTTTAAACACCACATACACCAGAATGATGTAATTTAGCAACAGAAAATGCACCACATGCATAGGACCCGCCCCCCATGACGCCGGCCAATAGGAGAAGACCTCAGAAGACAACAGGGAGGACAAACCAGGGAGCAGCCTCTTCTGACCCCGGATACTGGACTGAGCAGACAGATGGGGAGAGCGCCTCCTTCCAATTTCATTTGTACACCACCACATCTTTTGTTTAATTAAATGCTGTTAACTTTTATAAGCTTCCCTTGACTGTTTTCAGTCTCTCCTGCCTTCAGGGTTCGAAATCGCTTACAGTACTGTCATTTAAATTAAAAAAATAACCTTAAGCGACAACTTTAATGCTTTTTCCCTTTTTTTTCTCTTAATGCATTGCATAAAGATCGGATCGGGAAAAATTAGTATCGGCAAATTGTCAAATTCGGATCGGGAGCAAAAAAAGGTGATCGGGACATCCCTACAATACAGCTTTACAGATGTAGCGCTTCATTTCAGACGCCTACCCGTGCGGGTCCGTGATCGGCACGGGGTGGGCCCCTGCTGAAAAGGAAAACCCCCCCGCAGGACTTGATACGCCCCCTAGATAAATAAATGTAATTATAATGAAACCAGCTGCAATGGATCATGGATCCACCAGGGGGAGCCGTGATTAAAAAGCTGCCACAGTGGAACTCATGTGAAATGAACAGCTGATAGATCTACAGGTATCTGATATAGCGGATATTTGTTAAGATCCATATGTCACGGATAGGATCATATTCTGTGCTAAATAAGAGACATGTAATCATTTACAAAACATCACCATGTTTTTATTTAACAAAATAATGTTGTTTAATCCACGTTGGCGTAAATACAAAACCATCGCTTTGTTTTTTTGTCAGGAAATGCAGACCGGCTCAAACAAACGATTTGTAATCATCATCCTCACGATCATTTAATGTATCATATGTTCGCGAATTTACATGAATGCACTAATACATGTAGTTTAATCCACGTGAGTTTACAACTACAAAAATAATCGGTTTGTTTTTATATCTCATCCGACCGGAGGAAAATGCAGCACGGCTCTCACTACCGATAATCGTAATCCCACGGGCAAACTAATATGTACAGTGTTTGATGAAGCCATATCTAGGAGCTTATATTATTTAATAGTTATCCTTTTATTTTATTGTTCTTTTTTGTTTATAGTAAATCTTCTTTTTAATTCTTATTTAAGTTTATCAGATAAATTGTACTATGCCTCTGTTTTTGTAAAGGCAGCCTTTGGGCACCGGGGGAGGGGAGACCTGCTCATTATAAATAGGGGAAACAGGTGGTAGTGAGTGGCGGACCCGGGAGAGCTGATGTTTTTTTACCATCGGGTAAGAAGGAAGTACAATGCTTGATATGTGTATAAATAAATTGCACTAAAACGACTTTTGCTCGGACTTTGATTTTACCCATGCGTAAGATTCGCTGACGGGTGCCTCAGCGGCACTTTGCTTTAAGTTATATTTCTTTCATATATTTTTATAATTTTGGCCGCTTTAGTGTTAATAGTTTACTGTATTATTAGTGTCTAATATTACTTCTATAACAATCACACATTGAGTTGTTAAAATCAGACCGTTGTTTTTTTTAAACAGTCTCAATGAAACGGCAGCTCTAAGGGGCCTGTACTACGAAGCTGGTTCAACCTAACCTGGATATGTTTGAGTTAGCCTAATCCAAAACATACGCGCTCTCGCTAAACGGTACTACGACACGGGTTATCAAGTGGATCGCTCAAGCCAGCCGTGCCCTATCTAGTTAGGTGCGCGTTCACATGAAAGGGGTGGTATTTGGAGCATTCGACCAATCACAAACATGGAGTATGGAGTCAGATTTGGGTCAATATTCTTGCGCGTAAAACAAGCTACTCACAAGCGGAAAATGTGCTTTTACACGCGCATAAAATGACCCTCGCGAGTGGGCTGTATCTGTCTAAAATTGCTAGCTACTGTCTGCTGTACACTCTTAGAAGGGATGTGTCAAAAATGACACAACATGTGTTGAATTTCAACACACCTACAGAGTGTGCTCAGGGACAACACGTGTTTATTTATGTGTAAATCATTTTTACACACAAAATGTGTTACATGCCCCTAACACACAATGTGCACATTTTACACATTGTGTGTCATAAATGTGTAACCAAGATGAACACACTCATTTGTTATTTCTGCACATTTTGTGTTATATTTCTTTAACCAGAATTAACATTTGATTGTGTTATATCTGCACATTGTGTGTCAATGACGATTACTGGAAGTACCAGGTGGTGGATATGGTGTTTATTCAAAAATCAAATGCAAGAATACATTCATTGGACATGTATTTACAAGGATTTCATTAGCACAATATGTCATTCAGTAAAATGTGATGAAAAGCGACCCACTAAGTAATGATTCATGTCATCTATGACAAGATTTAATGTAAACTAAATGTAGTATATCCTGAATTCCTAAGTGAAAAGCAGGTTTAAGGATTATACTAGGGGTGCACCGAATGGGACATTCTTGGCCGAAACCGATACCGAAAATAGGAAACAGTTGGCCGAATGCCGAAAGGCCGAAAATGATTAATAGAAATATATATATATAATGTATACATTTTTTACCAATGTTGTTCAGCTACCTGATTATGGAAAAAGACATGATTATGGCAAAACTTAACTTAAATAATAATCACTATTATGGGTCCATAAAACATTTATTCAGCACTTTTGAATGCATACAGTACATTAATTCCAAGTCAAGTGCATTTTATTTTCTCTGTAGGATAACTACAACAAAGTGCATTCAGAACAAAGCCAAGGTGCTTTAAAACTGCATAAACATCTAGGCCAGTAGGCCTACAACAAAATAGTGTAAATAAAGACTGTAACAGCCAGGCCTTCAACAACAACAAATGCACCTATAAGTGCATGCATACAAATGTGCAAACTGGATAAATCCACATGAATGTAACTATTTACAAATGAAATTACAATTGAATTTCAAGAATCTGTAAATAAGGCTGTCTGTCCTCATAAGCAAAGTAGTAAACATTGTATAAAGATACATAAAGTGAAAACTGGATACAAAATCCACAATCAATTACAAATTAAATTAAACACAATTTCAAGAATCTGCAAATAAGGTGGTCTGTCCTCATGAGCAATGTAAACAACATTGTATCATTTAGATACCGAAAGTACAATATATTGAACACTGTGCTGCTGTCATTTCCCCCTAATGATAACCTGAGATGGTGAATTATAACTCACAATGACAATTGTTCAGGAAAGTGGGTATAGAGTAGACATGTAGAACTAGATAAGCTTATGATAAACCTATGATAAGCCAGCCTTGTCTACTTATTAAGGAAAAGGAACCTTTTCAAAAAGGTCCGCCACAGAAGGAGTCGGGGTGCTGGGAAGGACTTTTTTTTTCTGTGCGCTAGTGATTTGATCATACTCTGCATATTTGTCCGGGTGTTCAAGTGGTGGAGTAATCCCGAAGTGGTGAAAGTCTTTGCAGTGACACCCCCTCGAGAAATGTCAGCTGAACACGTTTTACAAATCGCAATCCGCGCCTCTTTCTCTGATATTTTGAAATATCTCCAAGCGGCAGACATGTTGGCTGTGAGCCAGCCGCGAGCATGGTTGCGCGCCGTGCTTGTCGCCACGTTTTGATTACGTCATCACAACAACACATTAGGTTACCAACGTAACCCTGTTCTCTGACAACGTAACCCTGTTCTCGGCCGAAAGGGCCTTTTTAACCATTTTCGGCCGATAATTTTCGGTGGCCGAATATTCGGTGCATCCCTAGATTATACTTTTCATAACCTAAGACCTGTAATCATTTGGGCTGTCGAGTGAATGCAGAACTGCATTGGATTTCAGAAACACAACCATAAATGCTTTCATGTAATGTTTTTTTGTGTGTGTGTTTGCATCTTGCAGGGTCTTGATGAAGTGATGCCTCTCAACCTGTGGGGCCACACAGGCCACATCTCCAAATGAGAACATTGAAGAGGTATTTTTACATTTAACATAGATTTAATATCTCAAATTGATGTTTTGTGGCTTACAAAAGGATCCAGTAAGGTTTTAAACTGTCGTCAGGTGGCGTTGATAGTGGCATTCATCTCAGTTTAACTCGTACTTGCACTGCCTGCATGTGATCTGTATGTTAGTTTTACATGTATTTTAAGTTGTTCAGTAACATGTGGTGAAAAGCGACCCACTAAGTAATGATTCATGTCATCTATGACAAGATTTAATGTAAACTAAATGTAATATCTCAAATTGATGTTTTGTGGCTTACAAAAGGATCCAGTAAGGTTTTAAACTGAGTTTTCCTTTCATTCTTTCTGTCATCAGTAGGACCATTCTTTTATTCAATTCCAAATATTCTCTGCTAGTACATTTTTGACTTTGTTTATTGATCCTTCTCTTTGTGATGTATCTGCTACAGATGGTGAAGAACAGTGATTGCACTGAGAGCTACACGAAGACGACAGGTCCAGTGCTTTCTCCCCTCAGCAGAGCTGAAAAGGTACTTACATTTAAATACTACTTGATTTGATCTATTTACATACCGACATGTTTCTTTGGGCTGTGTGTGTGTGTATGCAGTAGTCTGAATATCATATGGTTTATAGAGACAATGGTATGTGAGGACATTGTCTTCAAACGCTTTTCAAAGTGTAAGTCAGTATCTGAGTGTATGTGTATCAATCTGAGAACAACAGGGACATGGTGTAGGAGGTCCTGGCTGTTTAAGGGGCCATGTCGTCAGGTGGCGTTGATAGTGGCATTCATCTGAGTTTAACTCATATTTGCACTGCCTGCATGTGATCTGTATGTTAGTTATACATGTATGTTAACTTGTTCAGTAACATGTGATGAAAAGCGACCCACTAAGTAATGATTCATGTCATCTATGACAAGATTTAATGTAAACTAAATGTAATATCTCAAATTGATGTTTTGTGGCTTACAAAAGGATCCAGTAAGGTTTTAAACTGAGTTTTCCTTTCATTCTTTCTGTCATCAGTAGGACCATTCTTTTATTCAATTCCACATATTTTCTGCTAGTACATTTTTGACTTTGTTTATTGATCCTTCTCTTTGTGATTTATCTGCTACAGATGGTGAAGTACAGCGATTGCACTGAGAGCTTCACGAAGACGACAGGTCCAGTGCTTTCTCCCCTCAGCAGAGCTGAAAAGGTACTTTACATTTAAATACTACTTGATTTGATCTATTTACATACCGACATGTTTCTTTGGGCTGTGTGTGTGTGTGTATGCAGTAGTCTCAATATCATATGTTCTATTTCATACTTACTGACCGTCAGAGGCGGTGCTTTTAGCACTGGATATCTTCTGTCTCGCGCATGCGTAGGTCGAATATTTATATCAACAAAGTCACGTGTGACCTCGTATGTCCCCGGAAGGTATAAGTTCCGGTGCTGTCAACGAGTTCAGTCCTTTTTCATCTTCTCGTTGCACAGGTTACTACTTTATGAGTAGAAGCCAAGCTAGCTTACTGAAAAAATCAGATTTTAGCTCATCGCTACCTGTAGCCTTGTGATCGTCTCGATCGGAGCTGCGGGCTAGAAAAACGCTCGCCCTCCAAAGGCTGCGACGAGCTAGCTGTCCGCCCTCCCAAGGGAGGGGACCGTGGTGTTCACCGCTCGGACCCTAGGAGCTCCGGACCGGTAAAGATCGGACGCTCCTGCACGTCAGCCGGTGAGATCGCTACCACTTATTGCTGATTGTGCTATATATTCTCAAACCAATGAGATAATTGTGTACAAATTAGCCGAGGGCTCTCGCTAATTTGTTACTGCGCTAGTGAAGAGAGCGTCTCCGCCCTCCTCTCACTACATACACTTGGTTCCCTACCTGCTATATCGTCCAGTTAGCCCGTTCAAGCTAACTGTTACTGCGCTAGTGAAGAGAGCGTCTCCGCCCTCCTCTCACTACATACATCTGGTTCCTTACCTGATTCTATCGCCCAGTTAGCTGAGTGCTTCCGTTCAAGCTAACTGTTACTGCACTAGTGAAGAGAGCGTCTTCGCCCTCCTCTCACTACATACACTTGGTTCCCTACCTGCTATATCGTCCAGTTAGCCCGTTCAAGCTAACTGTTACTGCGCTAGTGAAGGGAGCGTCTCCGCCCTTCTCTCACTACATACATTTGTTTTCTGTTCCATCCTCCAGTTAGCTGAGTGCTCTCGCTCAAAGCTAACTTGC
>CALSBZ010039162.1:13212-25503 GCA_943591055.1 Gobionotothen gibberifrons | reverse complement strand
GTTGTTGGAGCAGCAGTAGTTGTAGGTACTGTGGTTGTTGTTGTTGTTGCAACAGTAGTAGGTGCCGTTGTTGTAGGTGCAGCACTAGTTGTAGGTGGCACCGTTGTTGGAGCAGCAGTAGTTGTAGGTACTGCGGTTGTTGTTGTTGTTGCAACAGTAGTAGGTACTGTCGTAGGTGCAGCAGTGGAAAACAAAACCAATGAGGACGTGTTAGAAACATCCAAAAAGTGTCCATCGTTGGTTCAACTTAGATAAAACATCTCAGGAGGACGAAGGTACGTTTTAACCGTTTGTTTTTTCGTTCTAATTGAAAGAACAAAAAAAAGCAGAAACGGGTCGTTTTTTTGTTTTTCAATTTTGCCCCAAAACGAAAAAACGGAAATTCATCTCGTTTTTTTCACACTAACTCTAACTCCCCACCCAGCCCCTATGTATATCAGTGACTACGTCACAACTCCCCGCCCTGCTCCACCAACCCCAGGCCCGCACCTCACCCAGCATCACGGTGCAGCCCTGTGATAGGCAGAGAAACGGGGGATGCCTGAGTGGCACCCTCAGTATCCTATCCGGGTCGCTACAATATTATTCCTATCAGCTGTCAATCACTGTTATGATGCGGCGATTACCATCTTGTTCAGCAAAACGCCTCACAAACTGATTAAGATCCAAAGCTTTAGTGCGTTTTGATTCAAAGCTGAGTACAGCCAAACTTGACAGTCTCTTCTCTGTCATTGTAGACTGCAAATACCTTGTTCCTTCCATCTACAGTAGATCCGGATGCTTCTCGTTTTGCGCCGTCCTGTTCAAATGAAATCGCCGCCAATCATATTTCCACGCTCGCGCAAGGGCCGGAGGAGGGGTTACAAGCATGGTTACAAGGTTCGTGTCTTGTGGTGCATTCACTTGCACTCGGACATTAGAGATTTTCTCTCATAAATGTCCGATGAGCCCAACGACCACTACCCCACTGCCTGATATCATTAGAAAGCTAGGAATCTCCTCTTTCAAACAGTGTATACAACTCAAAATGTGTCTTCGGGTCAATGTGACTGATTTTGATGGAGCTAGTCACATATGAGGTGGTCCCCGAAAATCCTTGATAATAAAAGTGGATTTTATTTAGCTTTTTCCTACGGACCACCTGCAGTACCCCGCGGACCACAGTTTGAGAACCGCATACACATCTATGGTGTAGTTATGCAATGAATGAAAAACGTGGGTCACAGGTTCCTCAACAGTGCATTACAAGACATGTATCAATATGTGTGTATACCTCCACCATTAAACTGTCATATTGTGCACATTTCTTATACTATCTACATACATAAGAGTACAATTAATGTGTATAATATCAGTTAAAATAAGTGCTTCAACATAGTTAACATTGCAGGAAAGCAATATATTAGACGTTAAGTACTTTGTCAGGCTTAATATTTATCTGTAGATAGATACCCCCAAAGCTTTTTTCTTCTTATTTGAAAGAAGACCTTAACCTAAAGTATTCTTTAATGTGTTAAAGGAGAGGTGTCATGGCCATTTCCACTCATCATAATTCCATTGTTGAGGTATACTAAAATAGAAAAATACTGTGCAATTTTCCAAACTCACATTGGTTTCACATACAGCATCTCTGTAAAGTATGTGTATTCAGTAGTATTCACTTTCTCCACTAAAAGGCTCGTTGCCGTCTGTTTTGCACATCCTCATATTAATATCTTTGTACATCCAGCACTAAACTGTTTTATTGTAGAGATCACTTACAGTATCTTCTTGATTTTTTATATTCTATATTTCTATCATTGACCTTCTACTTTCCCCCTATGAAAGTATGTACTCTTAATATTTTTTTCATCAAATAACATTATTCAACAAAAAAAACATTATTCAACAAAAATAATTCAATAACGTGCTTTAACCACTAGGCGGTGCACACAAGGTACACACAGCATACTAATAATAACTTTGTATTATTAGTGTAGGACACTTATGTATGTATAACATCTGAAGATGTGTAGTTTTATTCATGTTTTTACATAATTTTACAGGATGTTGCTATACTATTTATCATGTTTTACTTCTACACATTAATATCTGATTTGTAAAACATCACAGACAGAAAGGTATATCCGTCATTTAATGGTAAGCTATTGAAATTGTGATTCCATAGATGTGTCTCCCATCACCCAAATCCCCTGACTATTCTCTCAACTCAGTATTTACATTCTTATATCGCTCGAAATGTCCCGTCTGTTTCCGGTGACTTTATTTACGGCTAAAAACCCAAGATTATAGAATTAAACTAATAAATAAAAACAAGGATAATTGTGTGTTATTGTTGAGTAAATAACATTGTGTTATTTAGAAAAGAATAACAAATTAGAAGGAAAAGATTTAAAAAATACAGATTTCAGTATTTTGAGGCTCTAAGCCCCATTTCTTTTCCTCGCAGATGGCAAAAAAAGTCGGACATTATACGATTTAAAATAAAAACAAATAAATAAAAAGATAAAACACTGGCATGTAATTTACGTTAGAATAAATAGAATGGTTTTGAATAATAGATGAAAGTAAAATCTACGTCACTTTACAGTCCCGCCCACTTTTGGGGAAACCAACGCTGTAATTTGAACGGCGATCAAGCCTGAAGCCACAGAGCTCTTCTGTTACTGTCCTTTCTTCTTAGAGGAAGTACAGAAACACGTAACTCTGTATTTGTTTTAATGTTTGAGGTGCAATAAACGACACAGCAGCTTTTTGGCATGTTAAAACTATTATTTTCTGCTTCGCTCAACAGCTGGCGAAATTACAGCCTCGCCTACTGATTTTAATTTAACCATATATCGAGCCCGATCGTCGATTTCAAAGGTGTGCTCTAAAATGATATTTATAAATGACTATTACGGCCCCTACGTTGCCGCTTCAACGCTTCTGCCCATTCACTTTCAATGGGGTGACGTCACGATTCGCCGAACTGCATTGCGGGAGCAAAGCGTAGCTTCTCTCGCGGTGCTCGCTGCAAAAGTAGAGAGTGTTCTACTTTTGACGCCTCAACGGAGGCGTCAGCCAATCGAATCATATGCCAGTACAAGCTTTAGCCAATCAAACCGCGTGCTTGTGTGTCTGGGGTGGGAGATTCATTTGATTGGTTGTTGGTCGAGTTTCAGCCCCCCCCCGCCGGCAAGCGACAACGCACGCCGCCGTGTGTAGGGGCCGTTATCATTATTATAAGCAAGACAATAAATGGCAAAGATATGTTGAAAATAAACGTATTTAAGATACGTTCATAACAAACGTAACGTGGGAGAAAATACGTTTCTAGAAGATATGTAGAAAATAAACGTATTTGAGATACGTTCATAACAAACGTAACGTGGGAGAGAATACGTTTCTAGCTAAACGTAATTCAGAATGCAGTTTAGTTCTGTGGGAACGTAATCTTTAGGAGACAGGGTTGGGTCTGCATGTGTGGTGTACAGGGGAATAATCATATCGGAATTATAGATAGATAAAGGGAGAATCCCTACAGCGACACCATATCAGGGGGAAGGCGGTCTACATAGCTGATCAGTGGCCTCCAATGAGCGTAAAACTTATCTGAGGAACCCCGGAGAGTAAACTTCATTTTTTCCAACTTTAGAAGAGACATAGTATCACTCAGCCACATTTTAAAAGAGGGAGGTAAAGGAGATTTCCACAAAAGAAGGATTTTCCTACGAGCAATCAAGGAGGCAAAGGCAATGACATTGGTTTGACTGAGTGTTTGTAATGTTGATTTCATCTGGGAGCCTACCGAAAATAGCTACATGAGGGGATGGAGTGATTTTTAGATCTACAATTTCAGAAATACATTCGAAGAAAGATTGCCAGAAGCTAGATAATTTAGGGCACAACCAGAACATGTGAGTCAGGTCGCAGGGGGCCTGGGAACATCTATCACACCTGTCATCTAATCTATCTGGATAAATCATGGAGAGCTTAGCCTTGCTATAATGTAGTCTATGGAGAACTTTAAACTGTATTAGGCTGAGTCTAGCGCAACTGGAGGATGAGTTAACGGCTCTCAGGGCCTCCTTCCAAAAGTCATTAGAGAAGGTGAACTGTAGTTCCTTTTCCCAATTAGTTCTAATCTTGTTAATGGCAGATTCATCAACCGGAGAAAAAATATCATAAAAATAAGAGACATGGCGCCTAGACAAAGTTCTTGCTTTAAGTACAAGATCCACTCCACTGGGAGGCAGGGATTGGGGGAATTGTGGAGAGTGGGTCTTAACAAAATCCCTTAGTTGAAAGTATCTAAAGAAATCAGATCCTCTTAGATTAAAGGCAACCCGTAGTTGGTCAAAACTGCCAAACAGGCTATCAATATACACTGAACAAAAATATAAATGCAACACTTTTGTTTTTGCTCCCATTTTTCATGAGATGAACTCAAAGATCTAAAACATTTTCTATATACACAAAATAACCATTTCTCTCAAATTTTGTTCACAAATCTGAAAAAATCTGTGATAGTGAGCACTTCTCCTTTGCCGAGATAATCCATCCCACCCCATCCAGCATGATTATTGCACAGGTGTGCCTTAGGCTGGCCACAATAAAAGGCCACTCTAAAATGTTCAGTTTTATCACACAGCACAATGCCACAGATGTCGCAAGTTTTGAGGGAGCGTGCAATTGGCATGCTGACAGCAGGAATGTCCACCAGAGCTGTTGCCCGTGAATTGAATGTTCATTTCTCTACCATAAGTCGTCTCCAAAGGCGTTTCAGAGAATTTGGCAGTACATCCAACCGGCCTCACAACCGCACACGTGTAACCACACCAGCCCAGGACCTCCAGCATGTTCACCTCCAAGATCGTCTGAGACCAGCCACTCGGACAGCTGCTGCAACAATCGGTTTGCATAACCAAAGAATTTCTGCACAAACTGTCAGAAACCATCTCAGGGAAGCTCATCTGCATGCTCGTCATCCTCATCGGGGTCTCGACCTGACTCCAGTTCGTCATCGTAACCGATTTGAGTGGGCAAATGCTCACATTCGATGGCGTCTGGCACATTGGAGAGGTGTTCTCTTCAGGGATTAATCCCGGTTTTCACTGTTCAGGGCAGATGTCAGACAGTGTGTGTGGCGTCGTGTGGGTGAGCGGTTTTCTGATGTCAATGTTGTGAATCGAGTGGCCCATGGTGGTGGTGGGGTTATGGTATAGGCAGGCATATGTTATGGACGACGAACACAGGTGCATTTTATTGATGGCATTGTGAATGCACAGAGATACCATGACGAGATCCTGAGGCCCATTGTTGTGCCATTCATCCACGACCATCACCTCATGTTGCAGCATGATAATGCACGGCCCCATGTTGCAAGGATCTGTACACAATTCCTGGAAGCTGAAAACATCCCAGTTCTTGCATGGCCAGCATACTCACCGGACATTTCACCCATTGAGCATGTTTGGGATGCTCTGGATCGGCGTATACGACAGCGTGTTCCAGTTCCTGCCAATATCCAGCAACTTCGCACAGCCATTGAAGAGGAGTGGACCAACATTCCACAGGCCACAATCAACAACCTGATCAACTCTATGCGAAGGAGATGTGTTGCACTGCGTGAAGCAAATGGTGGTCACACCAGATACTGACTGGTTTTCGGACCCCCCCAGACCCCCCCAATAAAGCAAAAATGCACGTTTCAGAATGGCCTTTTATTGTGGCCAGCCTAAGTGCAATCTTGATATGCCACACCTGTGAGGTGGGATGGATTATCTCTGCAAAGGAGAAGTGCTCACTATAACAGATTTTTTCAGATTTGTGAACAATATTTGAGAGAAATGGTTATTTTGTGTATATAGAAAATGTTTTAGATCTTTGAGTTCATCTCATGAAAAATGGGAGCAAAAACAAAAGTGTTGCATTTATATTTTTGTTCAGTGTATATGTTACGGCCGCTGACTCCCCGGTCCTATTTACTCTGTTCTGTGTGATATGTAAATGAACTGTGCAGTGGCCCTGATGTCATTGGCTGCCCATCCTCTGGTCCGCCCCGAAGACTGTGATTGGAGCTGACGGGCCCGACATGCTCCAATCCCAGCGCACAACCAGTGCACACCTTCCGGGGGAGGACTATAAAGCCTGTCATCATTCGGGAGGCTCTGTTGTGTGTGTACAGATGCCTCACGGTTCTTGCTTATTTGTTGTTAACTGTGTACCTCATGTGGTAGTGGTTACTGTTATTGTGATTTAGGGTGTTTAGCTTAGGTTAGTACTACGTTGAGTTGTTGTACTCACAGATAGCTGTGTTTGTCTACAGTCTCTTTTTGTTGTTCGTTTTGTTGTAAATCCTTATCTCTATTTTGAACAGGCTCATTTTATTAGAGTCCTCCTTTTGTTTGCTCTTTAGTTTAACCTGCGCCCTTTTGGCCTCTTTTGTTTAACTTGTTGTATAAATAAATACTTGTAACTTTACCAATTCCATACTGGTGTATGTTGCATTCCTCTTCCCCTAATCAGGACGTAACGGTATAACTCCCCTATGCAGCGGAGGCCTTCCCTCTCCAAGTGAGAAAATCGGGGGTCAATTGTGGCTGGTAAAAATAGATGGTTGTTACAGACAGGAGTCGGTTGAGGAAGAGTAAGCCAACCAAAGTGACGTCTAACTTGTGCCCAGATCTTTAAAGTGCCAATTACAACGGGGTTAGATGTGAATTGTGAGGGGGAAAGGAGCAGAGTGCTACACGTGAGGGCTTGAAGTGACGTGGCTCGACATGAGTTGGCCTCCACAAGACATCAGTCACTCTGGGGCGAAGTGAACCAGAGCATGATCTTGTGTGTGTTTGTGGCCCAGTAGTAGCCCATAAGGTTAGGTAAACCAAGCCCACCCAGGAACCTGTCCCTCTGCAGTAATGGTCTACTAGCTCTTGCATGTTTATCAGCCCAAATAAATGAGGAAATAATATTATCAATAGCAGTGAAAAAAGATTTAGGCAAACAAATTGGTAGGCATTGGAAGATGTATAGATATCTGGGCAGTACATTCATTTGTATCGTCTGAACTCTTCCTCAGGGGCGGCGGGTACTGTAGGCTAGGGAAGGCTAAGCCTTCCCAAATATTTTTGTCACTGCATCCTGGTAAAATAAAAATATAATGTATGTTTGTGTCTTTGACATTAGCGCTTCTATGCAGCCACCTGTGTCCTGTACTACGAAGCCAGTTCAACATACCCTGGATATGTTTGAGTTATCTTAACTAACTCTAACAAACGAGATCTCGCTACGACACTGGTTATCAACTCGGTAAATCAAGCCAGGGTTTCTTTCTCCAGCTGAGAGCGCATTCACGTGAAAGGGGCGGGGTTAGCTACATTTGACCAATCACAAACAGGGACAAGTGTACTGACAGCGCAGCGTCATACTTCATTAATGAAAAGTAAACTAATATTAGACAAATATGAACTTTAACCATCCATGACTTAAACATATAATCCAAGATACAAGCCACATAGTTGCACCTGCAAGGTGAATATAGAACAATTGGTTAAAAAATAAATAAACTACCGAGTGTTTGAAAGCGTACAACAGTTTTATGATATCACTGCCCCATCTAAGACACGAGTGGATCTGACTTTACATTTTAGTTGAGTGTTTCGTCAACCTAATGTGTTGCTTAAAATAATACTTCTGCATACAGTATGTGACAATGTGAGTGTTGCACGGCCAGATACGGCTCGAGAAGCTGACTCAGATAAGGAAATATATGATATATTATGATATTATATGATCGATGATCTGATTGATGATGTGATATGAATGATAAGTGCGACACGTCGGCGTCTTCTCTGCATACAGCAGTTTAAACTGTATTTCCTTTATCCTGTAATATGACTTAGATTTAAACTCCGCACACTGAGCTCTGATTGGTCAGCAGGCAGTGCTTTCACTGAGTTCAAATCAAATCAAATCAATTTTTATTTATAGAGCACATTTACAAGCGATTTTTGGTCGAGCCCAAAGTGCTTTACATACAATAAAAATGCTTTACAATAAAAACACTATACAACAAAAAGCAACAGCAAAAATACAAAAATTACCCACAGCGAAATGTCAGGAGTCATGCTCCGCTCTGACTAGAAGGCCAGAGAGAAGAAGTGCGTTTTGAGTGAGGATTTAAAAACCCCTAGGGTCTGGGCCGACCTCACATGGAGGGGCAGAGTGTTCCAGAGCCTGGGGCCGGCTGCTGCGAAGGCTCGGTGACCTCTGGTTTTGAGCCTGGTCTTGGGCACTACCAGCAGCAGCTGGTCAGCAGACCTTAAGGCTCTGGTTGGGGTGTAGCGCTGGAGGAGTTCAGCTATATAGGCCGGAGCCAGCCCATTTAGCGCTTTAAAAACAAATAAAAGGAGTTTAAAATCAATTCTGAACCGAACTGGAAGCCAGTGCAGTGAGGCCAGAATTGGGGTGATGTGGTCACGCTTTTTGTGGCCCGTAAGAAGACGTGCAGCGGCGTTCTGCACTAGCTGCAGGCGTCTGATTGAGGCCTGGTCCATACCCACATACAGACCGTTGCAGTAATCCAACCTTGAGGTTACGAAGGCGTTGATAACCCTTTCCAAGTCTTTAAAAGATAAAAACGACTTGGTCTTAGCCAATAGTCGTATTTTAAAAAAGCAGGTTTGCACTACGCTGCTGACCTGTTTGTCAAATTTAAAAATGCTATCAAAGGTCACTCCAAGGTTCTTGACAGAGGGGAGGATGTTTTTTTTGAGGGAGCCCAGAGTATCAGCTGGGGAGGCTGGAGATTGAGGTCCAAAAAAGATGACCTCAGTTTTGCTCTCATTGAGGGTGAGGAAATGTTGGCTCAGCCAGGATTTGACCTCTGTCAAGCAGTCCATCAGTAGCTGTAGCGAGTTTTTATTGGAATTGAGAGGTAGATATATTTGGACATCATCTGCATAACAGTGGAAGGCGACATTGTGTTTTTTGAGGATTGAACCCAGGGGAAGCATGTAAAGTAAAAACAGGATGGGGCCCAGAATCGAGCCTTGGGGAACCCCACAGGTAAGAGGGGCTTTGGCAGAGGAGAAGGCACCTAACTGCACTGCAAAGCTACGGTCTGTCAGGTAGGACCTGAACCATGCAAGGGCAGAGCCTGTGATGCCAGCGGACTGTTCAAGCCGTGACAACAGGATGCTATGGTCCACTGTGTCAAAGGCAGCTGTCAGGTCTAACAGCACCAAGACAGCTGGGCTACCTGAGTCGGCGGCTAGGAGCAGGTCATTAAAAACTCTTAAAAGGGCTGTTTCAGTGCTGTGCATGGGTTTAAAGCCCGACTGAAACTTTTCATGGATTCCATGCGTAGTTAAAAAAGACTGCAGCTGGGCATAGACTACTCGCTCCAGAATTTTGGATAAAAAGGGTAGCTGGGAGATGGGCCTAAAATTTCCGAGAATGGAAGGGTCGAGATTTTTCTTTTTAAGTAGTGGCTTTACCACGGCATGTTTGAAGGCAGCTGGGACACATCCTGAGCCAAGAGAGGTATTTATAAGTAATAAAATACTTGCTCCAACTGAATTAAAAACATCTCTGAGAAGGCGAGAGGGAATGCTATCTAAGCTGCAGTTTGTCAGCCGCAGGTGCATGACCACATCCGAGAGAGAGGAGAGGGACACAGGCTCAAAGTGGTCGAGGACAGCAGGGCACAGAAAGGGGGCAGGATCTGGGATAGCACTAGTGTGGGCTAGCCTAAGAGTAGATACTTTTTCGATAAAAAACGTGAGGAACTTATCACAGAGAGTGGTCGATGGCACAATAGGAGAAGCATCACAGGGATTAATAATAATTGATCTATTTTCTATACACGCCGGAGGCGGGCAGCGTCAGGTAAAAAAAGTTATTTAGCCTTCCCAAACCTGAGCCTCAGGCGCCGCTCTCCCTGCTAAAGAGAGTGGCAGATGGCTCCACCTTTGTAGGTCAGATTTGACTGTTGCCGTCAGGACAGTAAGATTTTGTTCCCGTAGCGCACTAAAAGACTGCGTGATTGCAATGCCCAGATATTTAAACCCTGAGTTGGATATTCTAAAAGGCAACGACAACGGAGGTAATTCTGTAGCCAATTGGTTGATAGGGAAACATTCACTTTTTTGGATGTTTAATTTGAAAATGAACCAAAAGTAGTCAAAAGTGAGAGTATGTGTGGATTACTAGCTATAGGATCGCGCACATACAGAAGAAGGTCGTCAGCATATAACGAGACCCTATGTTCGATATCCCCTCTCTGAATCCCCTTGATTCCTCTCTCTGCCTTTAGAGCAATTGACAATGGCAAATAGTAGTGGGGAAAGCAGACACCCCTGACGCGTCCCGCGGAAAAGAGGGAAGAATTTGGAGCGCTGGATGTTCGTACATACAGAGGAGTGAGGAGAAGAGTACAGAAGTCTAACCCAGGAGATGAGGCCTGGAACAAAGCCCAGCTGTTGAAGGACAGAAAACAGATAGCCCCACTCAACCCTGTCGAAGGCCTTCTCAGCATCAAGAGATATGACAACCTCCGGTTCAGCAGGAGAAGGCGGGCTGTGGATGACGCTGAGAAGTCTTCGGACATTTGTGAAGGAGTGCCTCCCTCTTATGAATCCCGTCTGATCATCCGAAATGATGGAGGGTATAATAGATTCCAACCGGCGAGCAAAAATCTTCGCAAGTATTTTCACATCTACAGACAGGAGCGAGGTTGGGCGATATGATGCACAGCTCAACGGGTCCTTGCCCTTCTTAAAGATCAGAGAGATAGAGGCTTACATAAGGGTGGGCGGCATTGAGCCTTGGTCGTACGACAAATTAAACATATCTAATAATAATGGGGACAGTTGATTTGAGAATGTTTTGTAGAATTCTACCGGGTATCCGTCAGGTCCCGGTGATTTGCCACTATTCATGGACTATATTGCCTCTTTAATCTCAGCGAGCTGCAGGTTGGCGTCTAGTGTCTGTTGGTCATTAGTCGAAATCTTGGGCATATCTAATTTATCCAAAAATGTATGTAGCTGATCTTCGTTATCAGGGGATTCAGACGTGTAGAGATGAGAGTAGTAGGTTTTAAAGATGTTATTAATCTATCCCGGATCAGAAGTGAGAGAGCCCAACAAGTCCAGAATCTGGGTGATTTAGTTCGAGGCCACCCTAGCCTTTAGTTGGTGGGCCAGGAGACGGCCAGCTTTATCACCATGTTCATATATAGACCCTCGTGAATGTAGAAGGAGTCGTTCAGCCTCTCTTGTTAGGAGAAGGTCAAGTTCTGTCTGGAGCCCCATCCGTTCTTTAAATAGATCAGGTGATTGAGTGGAAAATAGTTGGTTGTATAGGTTAATGATAGATTCTTCCAGTTCTCTTTGGCGTGCTCTACGAAGTTTATTAACATGAGACATATGCAAGATGATCTTACCCCTAAGAAAAGCTTTAAGGGTTTCCCAGAGTAGGGACGCAGAGGTCTCTTCATTTTGGTTGGTCTCACAGAAGAATGCAATTGATTCCGAAATACACTCACAAAAGGCTGCATCAGAAAGTAAAAGAGGGTCAAGACGCCAGAATCTAAATTCCTTAGGCTTATGATCAAAGTGAAGGTCCAGGATCACAGTTGAATGATCTGATACAGTTATCGGTGAGTACTGAACGGAGACAATCGACGAAATAAATGTTTTATCAACAATGAAATAATCTGTGCGAGAGTATGAACGATGTGCATGGGAAAAGAAAGAGTATTGCCTAACCCAGGGGTGTAAAAATCTCCACGGGTCGACGTAGCCATAAAAGCAGAGAGAGTCTGTGCCGTTTTAGAGGGCGCCACAGTTCTGGAACTAGATCTGTCTAGTGTTGGGTCCACAAAACAATATCTCCTCCCAGTATCAATAGATGGGAATTCAAATCAGGGATGGTGGAGAATAGCGATTTCACAAAATTATGATCATCCCAATTGGGAGCATACACAGAAACTAAGATGACCGGCTTCTGATAGAGTGTGCCAGAAATGATGACATAACGTCCATTTGGTTCTAACATTGTAATAGTAGGGGTGACATTTACTTTTTTCCGAAATAAAATGGCTGTGCCCCTTGTCTTTAGGTTAAATTGTGAATGAAACATTTGTCCAATCCACGGCCTATTCAGCTTTCGCTGATCAGAGTTACAGAGATGTGTCTCCTGTATAAACATTATATCCGCATTCAGGTTTTTAAGATGTGTCATAATCTTTGTGCGTTTCACCGAAGCATTCAACCCACCAGTGTTCAAAGAGAGTATCCTGAC
>CALSBZ010039160.1:14512-30492 GCA_943591055.1 Gobionotothen gibberifrons | reverse complement strand
GATCATGTACATCCACTGCACACATAATCTGAAATAACAACTCATATTTCTCGCATCAAATGACATCAAAACGCATTTTAATGGTCAAACTAACCTTAAAATAGGCATTTTCCACCGAGAATAAAACGAAGGTCGGCCATGTTTTTTTTTTCTGCAGGGAGAAATTTGAAGATCACGTGACTATAGGCACGTTCACACCAAGTACTTTTCCCACAAAGGTTCCTGAGAACTCTTTAGTTCTCATGAACTAAGTACAGATCATGCTCACACCGGAAATTAGTTCCTGGGGGTGGATTCATGGGTGGATTAGGCAAATTAAGCCGCTGACGTCACTTCTTCTTCTTCTGCTTTGGGTTTACTGGCAGGGCCCAAAAATCCCCGGCCGGAAGTCCCCGGAGTTAGGGACTGGCTTCAGAGTAAATCGCCAGAACGCCGACACCTCCTCATCTCCACCGCTCCCATGTTTTATTTTGTGTTGTCATAAGTTAGTCTCTCTGTGTTTCTGCGCTGGGCTAATGCTAATAATGCAATGCGAGGATAATAAAATGGCGGCTTCACAAACGTTTTTGGGAGTTTGATGGGGCGTGGTTTGCATTCCGCCCAGCCAATCAGAAACAGGAACCTTTTTCTCCCATGAAAGTCCCTGCTCTCTAGCAGGAACTGAAAAGGGGGTAAAAAAGGTTCTCTAGAACTAATTTAGTTCCTGGGACTTTTTGGTGTGAACGCAACTAAATTGTAGTTCTCAGGAACCTTTGTGGGAAAAGTACTTGGTGTGAACGCGCCTATAGACGCCAGCCATTGGAATGAATGGTGAAAAAAAACGTAGGGACCTTACCATTTCAGAGGCGTTTTTGTAGAAATACTACGTCCCAAGTTGTGGACCAACGTAGTTATTACACGTTTTTTTGTGAGACTGGGTTAGATATTCTAAAAAATTGTATTTGAAAACATTTAAAAAATATATATTTTCATTAGTTTTACCAAAATAACTTGATTTAAATTGTATCTAAAATAACATTTCCAAAGAAATAAATCCTTCGAATCTGCCTGCTCAGTTTCTGTTTGAATGTGAAGGGCAGAGATGGGGTCGTTACTAAAAAAAAGTATTATTACATATTACATATTACTTTTAAAAAAAGTAATACACTCTCTACAGTAACTCGTTACTTTACTCATTACTTTACTCGCAGGGCCGGCCCGCCCCTCCCTACAGGCAGATCACGCAGACTGTGGCGCACCTACAGTGTAAGCGCGCCACAGTTTTGCCTCTGCGAGACTCCACTTGCACCCCCAATTACTATTGCATTAAGGAAGACATAACACAAGTCTTTCTGCTTATGCTCTTTAATAAAATAGGCTACCAGCCTACCACAACAAGCTAACAGTCTGTGAAACACTAATTAATTAAACTCCTTAAATTCCTATTCTTATCATTCTTTATGAGCGCAGTAACGGTAAGGTATCTAATTACTTATTTATTTAGTATTCCATAACTTAGTAACAGAGATGGTCAAACTAAAGTGGAGACATGGCAGAAATCCTACAATGAAGCGGGACATTGAACTGTTCACCCGTGAGAGGGCGATCAAGAAAAGAGAGCGAGCGGCCCCGTTGAAGACACAGAAACACAGAAGCACAATAACAACAAGTAGGCTATATTTAGGTGTTTTTTTGTAAATAACCGAAGGTATCAAGAGGAAGTAAAGTCCCCTGGTTTGTCCCTTATACCCTAACTGCCATGAGACAACTCAAAATCAAGTTTCCAAAATCCAACACTGAGGTGGTCTTAACCCTCTGAGACCCACGGGGCCGTATACGATCCCAAATATCACGTCGTGTTCAAAGCGTCATAACTTCTCAGCTGTTTGAGCCAGAGACATGCCGTGTTTTTCCTCTTAAACTACAGAAACGGCACTAAACAACTCTATTGAGTTTTTCTTTGAGAGGCGTTTACTTATTTCGGTGAAACAAATGCGTAAAGTTGTAAAAGACGTGGATGGTCTCACCTTGATTCTGGCGCATTGCTTATCCATTTATAGATCTATTCTCATCCACCATCTTTGTTTGTGATGTCAACAGTGTAAGAGACACGTTTCTGAATAGGACACTCTGAGTGGATGCAGTCACAGCCAATCGGAGTCTGATTCAGAGGGTTGCCTGTCAGCTGACTCAGCTCCGCTGTTTACAATGTTTTGTGTACTGAAACCATAGTAACGAGATATAATACGGTATAATTCCACCTGCGAAAACAAAATAAAAGTTAGAATACATACTGTGGGTCTTATAACTAAACTGAGGTATAATATATATTTTGTTCTATTTATTCTGTTTCATAATAATTTATTAAATTGTTAGTTAGAGCGCTTTTAGGTATGGAAAGAAAGTTTACCACAGCTGAGGCAAAAAAAAACGCCCATGGACACTGCCCACAAGAATGGGCATAACTAATGAACAGAATCAGTTAGGATCTTCAAATCAGTTCTGATATAATGACAACAAATGTGTGCAATTTTCTGTGTTAAATGTTTCTTTCAATATTATAGTCAGCAGTTCCTTTTAATAAAATAAGTAAAATACCGTTTCTTTGTTTTTTCAATTCTATGGGCAAATATCACCTATTATAGTGTATATAAGTCTCTAATGAGTGACATATATCATTAGCTGAGGTTGTGCTGATTTCTGGGATGTGTAAAACTTGATTCTACTGTAAAGAAATCATAATTTATAAGGCAAAACACAAAAATATACAAAAACGGCAATGTCCTATGTGGGTCTCAGAGGGTTAACGCACCGGCAGATGACAGCGCTGACAAAGTGTGTTTCCCGCAGCGAGACGCTACAATACTAATTGTGGGCTTATCATGTTGATTCGGCCACAACAGAAAAAAGAAAAACAAACTCTCGCTCTCTCCAGAGGGGCAGGTCAGCCAAAAAGGCCAAACGGGCCGTTGCCCGGGCAACATTAGCTTGTACCTGTGCACATCCCTGCAGCAGTGGATAACAGCTTCTGGCCTGGACACAGTTTGCACCTCACCGTCACATTCCTGTCTATTCTTCGGACGAACTCAAAATAACGGGCATACCTCCACCCCCCGAAAGTTATCGCTGACTCAGCCATGTTTATGCAGCACTGCACGTGGAGATGTGGACGCGCAAATCGCGCAGATTACGTACATATAAACCTGTGGCGGAAACCCCTCTTGTCTGTCAGTGTGATTATGACTGATTTTATAAAAGTAACGAAGTAACGTGTGTCGGGGCAATGTTAGTAACTGTAGTGTGATTATTGAATCATAAAGGTAACGCATTACACTACTCCGTTACCGACAAAAGCGTTACTTTGTAACGCGTTACACCCAACTCTGGTAGTACCCAATCAAAGCATCGGACGCATCCACGCCGCCCATGCTTCTGTTGTAGTCCACCACATCGTCAGGAACGGTAACAATCTTAGTCTGCCACACACCAGCCCGTTTCACTTTCCTCCTGACAGTCTGTCCACTGAATCAGAAGATGCAGAGGGAGGCTGAGTTAGTACTGGTGCAGACGTCCGGCGGCGTAGCTTGGATGTTGATGGCTCTGGGGCAACTGTATGCTGATCTGATGCACGTCGTAGCTCGGATGAGGCAGATGTTGATGGCTGTGATCCAGAAGCCATTTGATACTCGTCTTCATCACTGTGAAAACAAATGTGGAATTACTTCGATTACTTCACTGGCTTATTCTTAACGCGTGGCGGGCAATGTTAGTAACTGTAGTGTGATTACTGAATTATAAAGGTAACGCGTTACACTACTCCGTTACTGACAAAAGTAATATTATTATTACTTTGTAACGCGTTACACCCAACTCTGGTGAAGGGTTAAATGAAAGAAGCTCCTTGAGCCATCTCTGCGAGTTATGTGAAGACAGGAGCTGATTGGTGGTCTTGCTGTAAATTCACAGAGGGCCCGCTATCGTAACTCAATGAGAGAGTAATGTGAAATGACAGTACAATTGACCAATCATATCTTCCCTCTAAATGGGTGGGCTTTATTTTCGCGGACTTTATGACAAGTTCCGCCTGCTGTGAAGTGTATGCATGTGTATAGAGGCGAAGTCCCTCCCTTTCCGGTGGAACTCATGGGACCTTATTTCGGAAAAATTATGTATTGAAGTCAATGAAGGGAGAAAGCTTATCTTTCGATCCCGTTTGAATTGTGCCATGAATTACACATATGATGTTTGTCAATCTTAAAAAATCATTTCCATGTAAAAAAAGTCACAATTTGTCGTAAAACTGTTGAAATATAAGACTATGAAAAATACGCAACTAGACAGACTACAAATCCCAGAGTCGCGTAATTTATGTCATAATTGTTTTCCTCCACTAAATATAAGAGATAGCTAAGATAAGATAACTTTAACAAGATGCCTGTGTGCTTTGTACCTGGCTGTAATCATACCAGCAATGGGTCTTGCTCGTTCTTTCGCTTCCCGTCTGATGAAAGGACCAAGTTAGCTACCTAGCTAGTAGCAAGCACGTTAGTTAGCATTACAGCCTTAGCCTTGTCATTTGTATTAGCCTTAATATGAAGTAACATGAAGTAACATGAAGTAACCCAACATGTTAAACAGTAAGAGGAGTAGTCATATTTCGTGAACCCTTTGAAGAGTACTGTCACACCGGTGTGATCATTCTATAATACACCTTTAATGCCGGTGTCTGTACCATATCTGCTCGGGGTACCATATCTGCTCGGGTGCATATCCGTCGCTTACCAATGACGTCACGCCCAATGACGTCACGCGTTGTGATTGGCTGTACGGTAATTTACCCAGGAGGGCTCGGGCGATGTGTTTGTGGCCTACCAGTAAACCCAAAGCAGAAGAAGAAGAAGTGACATCAGCGGCTTCATTTGCCTAATCTTCCCTGATGGCTCCCACAGGATTGTTGACATCTTCGTGGATTAATCTTCTTATTATAGACACATGCATTTCCTAACATTCGGGCTACCATGTTGTAAAATGTATTATCTCTTCGATTTACACACGGCATCTTTTGCACGTCTGTCCGTCCTGGGAGAGGGATCCCTCCTCTGTTGCTCTCCCTGAGGTTTCTCCCATGTTCCCCTTTAAACTGTGGGTTTTCTCCGGAAGTTCTTCCTTGTACGATGTGAGGGTCTAAGGATAGAGGGTGTCGTTTTCTTCTCATACTGATATTCTGAACAAACTGTGCTGTTGTATTAGCTGTAAAATGTCTTTACTGTAGGGTATTTTTATTATTTGTACAGCACTTTGGCTCGACCAAAAATCGTTTATAAATGTGCTATTGTAGTGCCGAGGAATAGGGAGTCGGAGGCGGTGCAATTGTAGTATAAAAGAGTGCTTTATTGACTACATGTTCTCCGGTTGCAGTCCGGGAAGAAGAGAGAGAGAAAGGAGGTGCACACAACATATATAGACAACACAGGGGTCCAGTGACGTGACTGACGTGATTTCCAAGATGGCGCCTGTGTCGGCTCGCCGCTCGCTCAGCTCACTGCCTTTAGTGATCCTACTCTTGTTTTTTGTATGTCAGAATGTCTCTGCTCTGCTCTGCTACGATCGCCAAGCCCTCCTCCACCTCAGACCCTCATTGGAGTGTATACTGCTGCCCACACCTTCATCTGGCAACCATAACTCGTCCCCCCCCCCCTCTACTGTTGGATATCCCAAACTACCTGCGCCGGCTCCCCTGCATCCTGCCTCGCCGAAAGCGCCTTAGACGTCGGGGAAATCGTGGTGGTGCACTGGTCCATCTTAAGGCATACCTGACGGCTTCTTCTGGGACTTATCCACGCCTCGGATGTCATGGCCCTCCCGCTGCACGCCAGGTGAGGGATCGATGGATTCGCCCCGTCTTTCCGGAGCTGCGTCCTCTGCAGGGCCCGCTGCCAGCTTCTCCTGCCCGTCCGACTGCTCCCAGCTCGCGCGGTGTCCAACATGCACATCTTCGTCCGCTGAGACGCACGACACCTTCGGCTGGCCCGGAGCAAACACTTTGCATGGCTCTGCTAAATGCTAGGTCGATAGCAAACAAAACATTCCTGCTAAATGACTTCTTCACCTCCCTGGATTTTATGTTTCTGACGGAGACCTGGATCCACGCTGGCGAGTATACACCGTTCTCTGAACTTCTTCCTCCTGACTGTACATTCTTCAGCTCCCCCCGCACCACTGGCCATGGGGGGGGGGTTAGCATCAGTGTTTAGAGCTAGCTTCCAATGCCGATTGCTTCACCCTGTAACTAGCTATGCTAGCTTTGAGTTGCAGCTTTTTGAACTTAACCCGGCCTCGCCTATACTCTGCGCAGTCGTCTATCGTCCGCCAAAGTGCAATAAGGATTTCATAAATCACTTTGCTGACTTTCTGTCTGGGATCATGGTGAAATATGATCGTGTTTTGATTTGCGGAGATTTTAATGTCCATGTGTGTTGTGAGTCCAAACCTCTGGTCAGGGATTTTTTAAATCTCCTCGATTCTTTCGGTCTCATTCAGTCCGTAGCTGGCCCAACACATGAAAAAGGACACACTTTAGATTTAGTACTATCGTTTGGACTGTCTGTATCTGTGGATGAAATCTGTGTAACAACGCGTATCTCAGACCATTTACCGGTTTTGTTTACAACCTCGATCCCTTCCGCAGGAGTCGAATCACGTGCTCCTGCGCGTCGTCTGCGTTCGATTAACCCCTTGACTGCCTCACAGTTTTCTGATGTTTTTAATGTCTCCCCGATCTGTAAATTAGATTTGAACTGTGCTTTCAATGCTGATGAGCTTATCTCCATGTTTGACTCAACATGTACACTAATTTTGGATGCTGTTGCTCCTTTTACGCTTAGACGCACCAAAGTTCTCTCAGAGCCTTGGCTAAATGACTGTACTCGTGCTCTCAGACGTGCTCTCAGACGTGCTCTCAGACGCGCTTGCAGGCGCGCAGAGAGAAAATGGAAAAAGAACAAACTCCATGTCTCCTTAGAAATCCTTCGTGCTTGTCTTTCCGACTACCAGACGGCAGTCAAAGCAGCCAAAACAGAGCACATCTCGCTGTTAATCTCCAAAAACAGCCATAAGCCTCAGGTTCTTTTTAATGTCCTCAACTCCATTATTAATCCCTGTGATGCTTCTCCTATTGTGCCATCGACCACTCTCTGTGATAAGTTCCTCACGTTTTTTATCGAAAAAGTATCTACTCTTAGGCTAGCCCACACTAGTGCTACCCCAGATCCTGCCCCCTTTCTGTGCCCTGCTGTCCTCGACCACTTTGAGCCTGTGTCCCTCTCCTCTCTCTCGGATGTGGTCATGCACCTGCGGCTGACAAACTGCAGCTTAGATAGCATTCCCTCTCGCCTTCTCAGAGATGTTTTTAATTCAGTTGGAGCAAGTATTTTATTACTTATAAATACCTCTCTTGGCTCAGGATGTGTCCCAGCTGCCTTCAAACATGCCGTGGTAAAGCCACTACTTAAAAAGAAAAATCTCGACCCTTCCATTCTCGGAAATTTTAGGCCCATCTCCCAGCTACCCTTTTTATCCAAAGTTCTGGAGCGAGTAGTCTATGCCCAGCTGCAGTCTTTTTTAACTACGCATGGAATCCATGAAAAGTTTCAGTCGGGCTTTAAACCCATGCACAGCACTGAAACAGCCCTTTTAAGAGTTTTTAATGACCTGCTCCTAGCCGCCGACTCAGGTAGCCCAGCTGTCTTGGTGCTGTTAGACCTGACAGCTGCCTTTGACACAGTGGACCATAGCATCCTGTTGTCACGGCTTGAACAGTTCGCTGGCATCACAGGCTCTGCCCTTGCATGGTTCAGGTCCTACCTGACAGACCGTAGCTTTGCAGTGCAGTTAGGTGCCTTCTCCTCTGCCAAAGCCCCTCTTACCTGTGGGGTTCCCCAAGGCTCGATTCTGGGCCCCATCCTGTTTTTACTTTACATGCTTCCCCTGGGTTCAATCCTCAAAAAACACAATGTCGCCTTCCACTGTTATGCAGATGATGTCCAAATATATCTACCTCTCAATTCCCATAAAAACACGTTACAGCTACTGATGGACTGCTTGACAGAGGTCAAATCCTGGCTGAGCCAAAATGTCCTCAACCTCAATGAGAGCAAAACTGAGGTCATCTTTTTTGGACCTCAATCTCCAGCCTCCCCAGCTGATACTCTGGGCTCCCTCAAAAAAAACATCCTCCCCTCTGTCAAGAACCTTGGAGTGACCTTTGATAGCATTTTTAAATTTGACAAAAAGGTCAGCAGCGTAGTTCAAACCTGCTTTTTTAAAATACGACTATTGGCTAAGACCAAGTCGTTTTTATCTTTTAAAGACTTGGAAAGGGTTATCAACGCCTTCGTAACCTCAAGGTTGGATTACTGCAACGGTCTGTATGTGGGTATGGACCAGGCCTCAATCAGACGCCTGCAGCTAGTGCAGAACGCCGCTGCACGTCTTCTTACGGGCCACAAAAAGCGTGACCACATCACCCCAATTCTGGCCTCACTGCACTGGCTTCCAGTTCGGTTCAGAATTGATTTTAAACTCCTTTTATTTGTTTTTAAAGCGCTAAATGGGCTGGCTCCGGCCTATATAGCTGAACTCCTCCAGCGCTACACCCCAACCAGAGCCTTAAGGTCTGCTGACCAGCTGCTGCTGGTAGTGCCCAAGACCAGGCTCAAAACCAGAGGTCACCGAGCCTTCGCAGCAGCCGGCCCCAGACTCTGGAACACTCTGCCCCTCCATGTGAGGTCGGCCCAGACCCTAGGGGTTTTTAAATCCTCACTCAAAACGCACTTCTTCTCTCTGGCCTTCTAGTCAGAGCGGAGCATGACTCCTGACATTTCGCTGTGGGTAATTTTTGTATTTTTGCTGTTGCTTTTTGTTGTATAGTGTTTTTATTGTAAAGCATTTTTATTGTATGTACAGCACTTTGGGCTCGACCAAAAATCGCTTGTAAATGTGCTCTATAAATAAAAATTTGATTTGATTTGATTTGAACACAACATAATAATGTCCGTGTGGGAACAATACCCCTACCCCAGAGTTCCGTGTGTGAATTATGTAATCCGGTTAAGTAGTGATCACTACACAAGCCCCCCCAGAATTCAGCCACGTAACGGGCCGTCGGAAGGAGGCCGCAGAAGAGGGTAGGGGCCCCAACGAGGGCATCCCCACCGGGGAGTGGGGGGCGGGCCATGTAACGGGCCGTCGGAAGGAGGCCGCAGGAGAGGGTAGAAGCCCCAACGAGAGCGAGAACAACCCGGTGGTCCCCAGCTGGAAGGAGCGCTGCCCGGCCGCAGGCGAGGGCACAGCGGCGGCGGGCATGAAGTCCTCGGCAGGCGTCGAGGTATCCCCGGAAGGCAGGAGCAGCCTCCCCGGGAGGAAGGAGTGCAACCCGGCCGCAGGCAGACGCGCAGCGGCGGCGGGCACGAAATCCTCGGCGGTCGTTGAGGGATCCCAGGAGGGCAGGAGCAGTCTCCCCGGGAGAAAGGAGAGCAACCCGGCCGCAGGCAGACGCGCAGGCAGACGCGCAGGCAGACGCGCAGGCAGACGCGCAGGCAGACGCGCAGGCAGACGCGCAGGCAGACGCGCAGGCAGACGCGGCGGGCATGAAATCCTCAGCATGCCTTGAGGCATCCCCGGGAGGTAGGAGCAGTCTCCCCGGGAGGAAGGAGCCGTGGACAGATGAGAGGCCAGACAGGGTCGCCACCCATGGGCCAATGGAGCATGGGCGACTTCCAGGGGTGGACTGGCCATCTGGCATACCGGGCATCGTCCCGGTGGGCCGTTGACTCAACGGGCCGGTCGGATTAGTCGCGGGGGCCCCCCCCGGGGCCCCCCCCCCGGGGGGGGGGGGGCGCCCCCCCCCCCCCCCCTCCCCCCTGACGATTTACTACTTACTAGCGGACCGAGGTGGGCCGGTCGGAGAAGTCACTCGCAACATAATAATGTCTGTGTGGGAACAATACCCCTACCCCAGAGTTACGTGTGTGAATTATGTAATCCGGTTAAGTAGTGATCACTACACTATATAAATAAAACTTGATTTGATTGATTTGATTTGAAAGGGTGTGCGCCAAGGTTCCATATTAGGACCAATCATTTCACCATATATGTAAATAATCTCTAATAATTTATCAAATGCTGCTTTCCATTTTTATGCAGATGATACTGTTATTTATTGTTCATCCTCTTCTATAGAGCAAAGTCTTGATTTCCTCCAGTCTGCCTTTGATGTTATTCCATCCCATTTATCTCAACTCAAGTTAGTATTAAATGCAGACAACTCCAAACTCATGATATTCTCAAATGGCAAAAAGTTTACTTAATTCCTCCCCAACATTTGTACTGTTCAAGGGACTGACATTGACATTGAAAGGGTCACTACATACACATATCTAGGTTTTATTATTGATCAGAACTTATCTTTCAAGTCACACACTGAAAATGTTGTTTTAAAATTAGGTTTCTCCTTTCAGACAAGGAAACATTTGATCTCTGCAACGTTTTTTACCAGTATTGGATTCTGGTGATCTGCTTTACATGAATGCCTCTGACCAGTGCCTAAAGAGTTTGGATACTGTGTACCATTGTGCATTATGTTTTATTACATATATGTCAGGAAAGTGGAGTGTTAATTAAAGAATGTTAATGAAGAACTGAAATGCATAGAAGAGAAAGTTAATATACATGATTTTGTTGTGCAATAAAACAATCAGGCCCTTGTGCCCCCACAAAGTGGGAACCGGTTCTCGTGCCATGTTCTGTTCATGTTTCAGTAAAGACAAGGCCCCACTGATCATCTACTCTCTGAGACAATTCCAGGGATGCCTTACTTGAGTTTCTAGCACCAGGGAAAGTGGACAAAAGTGCCAGAGATCAGCCTCTTAATTTACCCAGGGCCTAGTGCTTGGCTTTTGGCATGAAAATTCAGGAAACTCCCCTGAGTATTTTATTAAATATCTGAACTTTGGAGAGGAGTTGGGGGACACATGACACATCAAATCACATCTACAGATCAAGACGAAGTTAATGGAAGTACTCCCATACTCCTAGCGTGTGAAAATGTTTGTGAAGAACGTGTGCAAATCTCCGAAACGGAGCAGTGGCTGTGATGCTAGCTTTGCGGCTAGCGGTTAGTTGTTATTTTTTATGTTTGAATGTTAAAAAATAACAATCGACAGTATTGGAGTCCAAGAGGAATGTCTGGTGCTCTCCTCGGCTCCGCGCGTTCCTGGGCAAAGATGAATAAATTATAAAGGAAGAAATTAAAAGCATCAGGATAACAGATAAACAATAATCAGTTTTAATGGTAGAATACAACAATACAACAATAATGAGTACCCCTGCGCTTTCTCCCTGAATGGATGTCTTACTGTCCGGTCAGCGAGTAGAAAAAGAGAAAGAAAAAAGGATGTCTGGCGACACATCACAGTTTCAAAGCGGGAAGAGCTGTCCAGCAACTCCCTTAAGAAGATCATCGATTGGCCCAGCCGAGGGGCACAGAAACAATAGTCTCTTTGGAGATAAAACAGATACCTTTGGTGTCGCTTTCCTCTGCAAAACAAGTTCCTTATCTCTTTGGATCTTTTGCGGAATGCACGCACACACATTTCCTCCCCTCCTCCATTCTCAGTTTAACACACATTGTTTCACATTAAGATTTGGCGTTTTCAAGATATGTTTTAAGATATAATTGTTTACAGTTGACTAACATAAGTACATACAAGTAGATCACTTTAACAGTGTAAACATAATTATGTAAATAACCCAATTTGTGTTCTGTGAAACGGAAAAGGATTTTACATTGTTTTTGTTACTTTCGTTGCCGTGTCTTAAATGTAATTTAGGTTAACTTCGTGTTTGAAGTTGTTGCTATGGAAACAACATGGACGGAGAAAAAAGTAATATCTTCTACATATAATAACGGACAAAGTAAAGAATGAAGTGTAGTGTTAACTTCCTGTTTGAAGTTGTTGCTATGGAAACAACATGACGGAGAAAAAAGTAATATCTTCTACATATAATAACGGACAAAGTAAAGAATGAAGTGTAGGTTATGTTTAAATGTTCGGAATTTTACCTCTTAAGTTGCCGTACAATATGACGGATATGACGGATATGCACCCGAGCAGATATGGTACCCCGAGCAGATATGGTACCGACACCGGATGCCCCCTCCCCCGGGAGCAGACATGCTAACGCTAACGCTACATAAGCATCGGCGATCTTTTCTACGTCATGCTATCTGCACAAATGGTTAACATTAAACATTAAAAAGATCAGGCAGTTCAGAGAGAATCAAAGGAAGGCAGGCAGGCAGGAAGCTTTGCATGACATTCTTCTGGACGTGTTTCATTGTGGTGATAGTGAGGGTGGTCAATCCCTTGTTTGGCAAGTGACGGCCATCTTGGTGTTGGTGACGTGTGTTGTGCAAGACCAGAGATGTAGTTAATTGAGCGGTTTCACTCCAAAAAAGTGTTACTTCACAGTTTTACGGCAATTATTTATTTATTTTACTTGCAAAATTATCTTTTAAATTGACAAACATCGAATGTGTAATTCGTGGCACAATTCAAACGGGATCGAAAGATAAATTTTCTCTCACCATTGACTTTACCATTAATTTTTCCGAAATAAGGTCCCATGGAGGTCCACCGGAAAGGGAGGGACTTCGGCACTCTATAAAGTGGTGCAGTGACGCGTTCTAAAACCCGGAAGTAAGCTGCGCATGGGTTCCCTCGACACAAAAGCAATGGGATTTCTCCATAGGATTTTGGAAAATAGCTCGAAATAAGGTCTGGGGAAAACGAACCTGTTAGATAAATGCACGTTTTGTTCAGCCGGATAATATCCACATGTCTACCCTACTTTTAAAAGGTTCGAATCATACATCTAATCGATAGATTTATGATTAGCATAAGTTTGTTCATGATGGCTCATGTCAGTGATAGTGATGACATCGTTGCGAAATTATTAACCGAGTCATTTTCAAGATTGAGTTACAATGATAAATTGGAGTGGCAAAGGATTAGCTGCATGACCCGCCATCAAGTGCTTCATCCAAAAGGACAGGAGGATGGACTTTGTGTTTAAGTGATTTGATCATCAAAGGTAGGCCTAAGTCATTTTCAATGTGGCCCGCCATGCCGACTTAATTCATTTTTAATTGTTACTTGGCTGTGGATGCCCTGTCATGATAGATGTTTATATAAATGGTGTTGTTTTGTGTGGTAGAGGGTCGCTGTCATTGATGCGTTTTGCACCCCGGGCCGCTGTTTTGATATTCCGCTATACGCTGTGACGTAATAACTCTTCTTATTTTTATTTTTCCGAGGGAAGGGGGGGGTCAGAGGGCCTAGGTATAAAAGTCACGGCTCGCCACTGACACTGACACACTGGCTGAGGAAGGTTATGTGTATTTTATTTTGTCATTAACTTTTTTCGGACCACTTATTTATTTATTTTGGTGACGATCCGACCTCCATGCTGCTACTCTGGTTCAAACTGCATCTACCAAACAATATGATTTGTCTCCACCTCCTCAAAAGAACCAAAATCTGACACGGTGTGAAATGTCTTTTTTAGATGTTCTGTCGTCATTTCCTGCGATCTTCTTCATGCAGTCAGTCTGAATGAATATTAATACGGGGCGTTTCTTTGACTATTTATAGGCAAATATGGGCGTTACGTGAAGCCCGCAAAAGCTGTGCCGCATTTCGAGTTGATTGTGATTTATAAAGGGAATCCGGCGTAGGTTTAGATTTATAAATCGGAATATTTGTGTGCGTATTTACTTGCTTTGTCCTACGTACGCCACCTTCCCATGTGAATCCTACGCAAAGTTTTATAAATGAGGCCCCAGATTTTTAGAGGCAATGAGGTTTAACGTGTGTGATGCACAGCGCTGGTGTGGAGGCAGAAAAAACTGCAGTGCCTCATCATCACCGGCTTCCCCATCAAGAATGGCACCGACATCCTCAAACCTAGCATCTTCATTGCCATCTTGACTGCCTTCTTCAACCTCCTCCCTCTGTCCGAATTCTCTGAAGGCCTTCACAGAGTTACTGCCAGTCAGTGACTGTCGCCTGCACTTTTCTTTCAATGTTAAACATTGCATGAATTTGTTGGATCTTTTCTGCAATGACGTCATATGTGTGGCAGCCCTTTATTCTGGTGCATGCAAGTGCTGCTGACTTTCTCTCCAGATCTTGCCCCTATGCCCAAAAAGCTCCGATTGTGTGCTGTCCAGATGTCAGCAGTTGTGCACACATATGATACCCTCTGGAGCTTTTCTGTCAGCTTTTTATAAACGCTTTTTATCCTTTTTTGGTTCTATCTGCGGCGGTACTAGGTTTTGTGAGCTGTGATGATTCCTGTAGGCTGTAGCTTTAGTAATGAATATTACATTTTGTGAGGAAACCTTTCCACCAATAATTCCAATAAGTATTCCAAAATGTATTCACTTCAGGTTTACAAAAGTAACTATAATCAGATGAACTGTTTTTCAAATATAACGCGAGCTGAATACAGTTACTTGATTTTTGTATTCTGATTACGTAACGCTGTTACATGTATTCCGTTACAACCCAACCCTGTGTATATTGCACTTTCAGAATCCACGTCCAGTTGATGTGTAGGATATTACGAAGATTATTTGAGGTCTCACCAGGAGGACATGTATATACTACGTAAGTAAACTATAGAGCAGCGGTTCCCTACCCTTTTCAACTCAGGGCCCACTTAAGAATCTAAAAATGTTCGCGGCCCACATTCAACCATAAACAATACGGAGGCTAAATAAAGTTCTGATTGGTCAATTCAGAACATGTAACACGTTAATCCAGTAGTACAGACCGCTGTCAAATTCTGTAATGACCATTGCTAAGGAGGATCGAGAAAGAGAAAGGAAGAACATATGTATATCTTAAAGGTCCCTATTATACTGTTTTTCATCAATATATTATAGGTCTCAGATATATACAAAACATGTCTCTGAAGTGTTTGGCTCTGTGAGGGAATAATTCTGTCTTCACTCCAAGAATTTAACCCTTTCCTGTGTGTTGACATTTACGATCAGCCCTGCTCCTTATCTCCCGTAAGGAATGGGATAATGCAGTGTATGTTGATACTAGGGGTGTAACGGTATACGTACCCGTACCGAAATTATTCGGTACGGGCCCTTCGGTTCGGTACACATGTGTACCGAAGTGTACCGAAGTGTACCGAACTAATATAACATTAAACGTAAAAAATTGAGAACGTGAACAACTTCTTGGAAGTAATCTCAGGTGCTGCGTCGCAGCGTTTGAGTAGCATGTTCCTGCAGCCCATGCTCCGGGCGGGGCTGCATGAACGCAGCGTTCAGTGCAATTTCAACGCGTCATAGAGCGACCAAGTCATTTCATTGGACGAGAGGCATACTATGAGAGCTGGTCACAGGGATGCGTTCAAATTTAGTCTGTAATTTGAGGAACTGTTGAAATGGCGAACGCAGATAAAGTTGAGCTCGAAAATCCTCCAGCATCATTGAAGTCTCCGGTTTGGGAACATTTTGGTTTCGCAGTTACGTACAAGGATGACGGACAAAGACAGGTGGACCGAACCAAAGCTGTTTGTCGGCATTGTTCAACTAACATTGGTTACGCGGCTGGCAACACATCAGACGTGCACACTCATTTGCAAAGGCATCACCCGAACGTGAATATCACCGGTACCAAAAGAAAAAAGACTGAAGTGCAAACCCAAGCGAGACACAGGAGGAGACATTGTTAGTGCCAGCAGATCTGCCCTTTCGGCAAGCAAGTTAATTTTTCTTTAAAAAAACATGAAAATACAATGACAAGCAAGTCATAATGTCAAGCTGGCTGCTTAGGTACTAGTACAGTGCAGTTCAAATACAGATTATTTCAGTTAATCGAAATGCTGCACCTTAATGTTTATTTTATTATATTTTGTATTTA
>CALSBZ010039160.1:0-11144 GCA_943591055.1 Gobionotothen gibberifrons | reverse complement strand
CTGCACAGTGAGGACAGGGTGTCCTGGAGGGGGTGGGACACATTGTCCAGCAGGGAGGACAGCTTGGCTGCCATTCTCCTGTCTCCCACTCAATGTCTGCTCCCTGGATGTTCACTGGTGTAGGGGGGGGGGGGTGTTATATTTCCTTCCTGGGTTTTACAGATGTGTCTGACGCTGCAGAAAGCTGGTAGAAAGCAGACGATGGTACCTTTGGAAGTGAGTGCTTTTTGGATGCAGGCTGAGTGGCCAATACTGGTGCAGATCTCTTTCTAGTGAAAGATGAGGCAGAAATTGAGGAATGTGAGGGTGAGGCAGGTGTGGGTTGGGTGAAAGTAGACAATGGTGGGGGTCCAGAAGCCATTTCATCCTCATCTCCATCACTATGAAAACAAATGTGGAAAAACAAAGGGATTAGATGGATTCCTGTAATTCCTGTTTCCTTGGCAGTAAACATGGCATTTTGAGTGTGTGAATGCAATACATTTAGAGACCCCCACAGTATTATTTCGAGACTATGTCTCAGGGCTTCTTAACATTTATGAAACTATTAATGTTCCATACCCTTTTAAAGTTAAGAAACTCCGCTAACTGAATATATGAACCATTTTTAGCTAAAAAAAACACAACAGTAATCTAATCAAGCCTTTGAATTAGCATTGAGCTAGCAAAATGCTAACTAATGCTAACGGATTTTTAAACAGAAATCACGGTAGAAATGCCCTTATTTCTATCTTAACTGCACAAACAAGATATACGATTTAAAGCTGAGACTCCACAGAATCCAGACATGTAATGTCATCACTGTACGAAAAACTGAGATTACATACCTTTGATGACGAAATTCCACCACGGCAGAGTCACAACGTTCTGGCTGCAGATCCTGTCTGACTCAGAATCAACAGCTAACATTTCTGCATCGCTGTCAACATTAGTCACCATATCCATTGCCTGTAAAGTAGTAAGTATCTCTTTCCTGTGAGCCATTATTTGACTAAAGTCAAAGTACAGAAAAAGTCCTCAACGCAAATATTGTAATCTGCTCTGGTGGTATCTGCCGCTCTGTGCTCTGTGCTCTGTGCTCTGTGCTCTGTGCTCTGTGCTCTGTGCTCCGTGCGATCTGGGTGCAGCTGGAATTCCTGCTTCCTTTCGGGTAGAAAACAACAAGTCAAGTCAGCTGCGTAAAGTACTTAGGCTGGCTGGCATTCTTTATAGTTTACGCAGGACCATATCTCTGGAACCCATTGGTCGATTCGGGTGATTTACACCTTTTTCTTAACCATCAGATCCAATAGAATCGAGGGGCAGTTCCCAAATCGACGTAAATATTACCATAGCGGACATAATAGAGAAGCAACGGAGAATATCTGAAAGTGCAAGAATGGACTGCAAAACTTTATACCCAGTATATTGCCATAAATATGATGATGGATTATCAGTAAAAAATTCTACGTGACACAAAGACATTGGATTAACCTTGAGCGGCGTTTTTATTCCGGTGAACACAACTTTTGATCACAAATCAAAAAAGGTAAGACGGAGTTATTGTAATATTTTTGAAACCGGATGTTGTTTACTTTTTATTTTCTGGCTGATAGCTCCACAATTCGGGGTCGTACAGTGATGACATTACATGTCTGGATTCTGTGGAGTCTCAGCTTTAAATCGTATATCTTGTTTGTGCAGTTAAGATAGAAATAAGGGCATTTCTACCGTGAGCTCTGTGAAAAACTCCGTTAGCGTTAGTTAGTATTTTTTCGCTCAATGCTAATTCAAAGGCTTGGTATTACTGTTGTGTTTTTTTTAGCTAAAAATGGTTCATATATTCAGTTAGCGGCGTTTCTTAACTTTAAAAGGGTATGGAACATTAATAGTTTCATAAATGTTAAGAAGCCCTGAGACATAGTCTCAAAAAATAATGTGTGGGGGGGGCCCACGTGGGCGTACTTCGGGTTTAAGAGGTTAAAGAAAGGCATCAGTAAAGTGGAACTTCTGTATGAAAGCAGTGTTAAGATTAGTATTGAACGAATCGCCGAATTCTGGGGGTTTCAGCGGCCAACACAGCAGTTTAAAAAAAAGCAACCCGAGATATTTCCCCCCATCGCCTCTGTGAACACGGATCCAGCAGCAGCAGCGGGTCTGTGTGTAAATATTCCCCCGTGTCTGGGTGGCTGGAATTGCGCTGCTGAGAGGGAGAAAGTCACAGTTTTTGTCTATATCTTTAACTCACACCACCGCCGTCTCTATTAAAAACGAGATGGTCTAAAATCACTCGTTGTTTGTGACCGTCTTGTACATTCCATACAAGGCCGGGGCAGCGCGAGGTGCGTGCATCACCCGATGCGACACAGTTCCCATATTAGCTGGACGAACTGGTGCCGGTCCGGGGTGCATACATACAATTATAGGCTAATTGATCACAGGTGGGCAGTGGCAAGCAAGTGTAGAACAAAGCTGTGTTTCATCGTTGTGATGAACTCGATGGCGGGTGTATAGGCTGGTCGTGTAGGACTACAGTTTTGCTTGCTCCTGCCTCTGCTTACTTTTTATGCTGATTTTCCTATTCTTATTCTCTGAAAACTTCGAGCAGCGGCTCCTGGACATTAACTTATCACTGGGACAGTTCATCTTCGTAAATAGACGGAGGGTTTCAGCCATATTTCAACATTTTTACGACGACCTCAGTCTTACAGTAGCGTGGCCTAGCAACAGCTAAAGCCTGGTATGCTATTTAGCTTAAGCTAGTTAGCAGCAAAATGCCTCCGTTCTCTACAGATGACTTCCACAAACTTCTACAGAAGATGGCCGTGTTGGAAATGAAAATGCAACGGTTGGAAGTTAACGTGGAAGTGAATGGACTATGTCGTGGGAATGACACCACTTTACCAGTGTTGCAAAATAATGGAAAAGGGTATGCTAACTCACAGCTAGTTAGCAGCTACAAGGATTCCAAGGAACAGGAGGGCTGTGTACTGGGTAATACATCTACAAGTGGTAGTCCTCCCTGGAACTCTCTGGGTGCAAAGCCTAAGAGTAAATCATTTCCATGGGATTTGGGAGGACGAATAACAGGCAGAGCCCAGCGCTCTGAAATCTCTGATGCGACCGGCTGGCCTGCATTGCTATCACCCAGGAAGAGCGCCTCTTCAACCCCGATTCATACTAGGAAACAGCCGTGGACAGCTGCTAAAGGGAGAACTACAAACAATCCTCCTAAACCACCAAGTGTGCCAACCCAGAACAGATTCGCTCCGCTGAACGAGAACCGGAGATCTCTTTCTGATGACCTGGATAACCTGTCCTCTTCACACAGCAGGGTAAGGACCAATAGCTACTCCAAAAGTAAAAGGCTAGAGAGAAAGCTAACGAATGGGCCTGAAACTCTGATTGTGGGTGACTCTGCTGTAAGAGATGTAAAAAGTCTGTGTAGTAAGAACAACACCAAAGTACTCTGTTTTCCCAAGGATATGGTCTCTGACTTGGCTGAGAAGATCCTGCATATTGGGGCTGAACATCCGACTGTGAAGAATGTGGTACTACATATTGGAACAAATGATGTTGTGAAACAACAGTCAGAAGTGCTGATAAAAGACTTTAAATGTCTGTTGGAAGCTGTCAGCTCTCTAAATGCGGAGGTGTTCATCAGTGGCCCTCTACCGCCAGTCAGAAGAGGAGTGGAGAGATTCAGCAGACTGTTTGCACTGAACACGTGGCTTTCAACTGCCTGTACTGACCATTCTGTCCATTTTATTGACAATTTTAACTTTTTCTGGGATCGCAGACATCTTTATAAGGCAAATGGAGTTTGCTTGAACAAGTCAGGAGTGAAATTGTTTATCTCTAACATATTCAACTGCCTGCGTCATCAATCTGTTCCCTCTGCCAAGGACAAGCGGCAAGAGGAATCAAAACAGGAGAAAGACACAACACATCGCGCAGAAAACCCTGAAGAAGTATCACTGCACCCGCCTGAGGAATGTTCTGATTACGGGAGACCTATGACACAAATGGAGGAGTCTCCACTGCCCGTCACCCCCCCTGTCAACGCCTTTGAGGATACTCTTCATTCATCCCCCAGCTCTCTCTACTCTCCGCTCACCCTTTCACCCTCGCCCTCCCCCCGCATGAAGCCGATACGCAGGTTTGGCAGCATGTCCTTTACCCCCGCCCCTCAACGACGCCCACCACAATCACCGAAGCAGAGACACGCACCATCTCCCCTGGCTTCATCCCCATGCCTACCCTACAGTGTAGCCCTCACCCTGCCCTCCTATGATGAGAGGAGCAGGGTGGTGGGTCCTCCCTCCCCTTCAAAGCCTGATAGGGATGTGTGTGTACAAAACGCTGCAAACTGATATGTGCTGGGTCCAGGCTCAAGGGCGTATGGCACTCTCAACTCTTTCCAGGACATGCCGGGGCCCTTCCTGCCAGTAGCTTTGCCGATATCTGTGTTGATAGGTAATAGATTAAGAGCGGTGAATCAGCTTAGATACAGGAAGCGCTCAAACGTTTGTGTGAGTTTATTAAATTTAGCAGTGATTCCATGTCAGCCACAGCTTGTTACAAAAAACCTGACTGATAGTGTGTTTAACGAACTTAAACTAGCTTTATTAAATGTCAGGTCTTTGGCAGGAAAAACATTTTTAATCAATGATTTTATCACTGAGCACAATCTCGATGTTATGTTTTTAACAGAAACTTGGATTGAACAAAATAACAGTGCAGCTGTTCTTATCGAATCAACCCCTCCCAACTTTAGTTTTATGAGTCAGGAAAGAATGCATAAGAAAGGAGGTGGAGTTGCTATTCTGTTCAATGATTCCCTTCAATGCAGGAAGACATCTTATGGGGACTTTGCTTCTTTTGAATATGTGGCCCTTCAGCTGAAATGCTCCTCTCGAGCTCTGTTCCTAAATATCTACAGACCACCCAAATACTGTGCAAGCTTTTTTGATGATTTTACCGAGTTGCTGTCTATAGTGTGTATTGACTTTGACCGTCTAGTCATTGTTGGTGATTTTAACATCCATGTTGACAACCCGCCAGGACAGAGGGGCTGAAGAACTGTTTTGTGTTCTTGATAGCTATGGACTGACTCAGCATGTGACGGAGCCCACGCACAATAAGGGGCACACTCTGGACTTAATTATCTCAAAGGGTCTGAATATCTCTAAGGTTGTGGTGACTGATGTTGCACTCTCTGATCATTCCTGTGTTTTCTTTGAGAGCTCTATTTCTGTTCACAAAAATGTTCAGAAAGAGGTAACCACAAAGCGATATTTAACTGAAAATACTAGGGAAATGTTTACTCAGAATTTTTCTTCCACACTTGCCCCTGCTAACATCTCAGTAAATGAGCTAGTAGATCATTTTAATTCAAAAATTAAAAATGTTATAGATGCCATTGCTCCAACTAAGGTAAAGGAAGTGACTGGGAAGAAAATATCTCCATGGAGAAAGGCCATGACCGTGAAAACAGAAAAAAGAGAATGTCGAAAAGCTGAACGCAGGTGGCGAAAAACTAATCTCCAGGTTCACTTTGAAATCTATAAAGAGAGACTTGGCCTTTATAATTTGGAATTGAAAAACGCACGACAGTCTTTCTTCTCTGACATCATTACCAAAAACAACGCACGTGCCTTGTTCGCTACCGTCGACAGACTAACTAACCCCCCAGTGTCAGTAGCCTCTGAATTTCTATCCACCAGGGCGTGCAATGATTTTGCCTCCTTCTTCACTGACAAAATTCTGAAAATCAGACAAGCAGTCAGTAACTCTGTATCAGGTACAGCAAATGTGTTGTCCCTATGTCCACCTAATATCAATTCAGACATCATGACACAATTCCATCAGATTAATGATAAAAACCTAGAGGACATTATTAAACTTCTGAAATCCTCCTCCTGCTGCCTTGATATTATTCCAACAGGATTTTTCAAAGATGTTTTTCCTTGCATGGCCTCAGATCTACTTCATACAGTAAACAAATCTCTTCACTCAGGTATTTTTCCACAGGCCCTGAAAACTGCAGTCATTAAACTGCTCTTAAAAAAGAATAATCTAGATGCTTCAGTAATGAACAATTACAGGCCCATATCAAACCTGCCATTTCTAGGTAAAATCATTGAAAAAGTAGTTTTTCAACAGTTGAGTAACTTCTTGCATTTAAATAACTGTTTGGATGTGTTCCAGTCAGGATTTCGTCCAAACCACAGCACTGAGACTGCTCTTGTAAAGGTCTTCAATGACATTCACTTAAACACAGACAGTGGCAGAACTTCAGTGTTAGTATTATTAGATCTCAGTGCTACGTTTGACACTGTTGACCACAATATATTACTAGACCGACTGGAAAACTGGGTGGGACTTTCGGAAACAGTTCTAAATTGGTTTGAATCCTACTTAAAGGACAGAAACAACTTTGTTTCTATAGGTAAATACACATCCGAGTTGACAAATATGACATGTGGGGTTCCTCAAGGCTCCATCTTGGGGCCTCTTCTCTTTAACGTCTACATGCTACCACTGGCTCAGATAATGAAGAACAACAAAATAAGTTACCATAGCTATGCAGATGACACACAAATTTACGTAACCATTTCACCATTTCACTATGCTCCAATTCAAACACTGAGTAAGTTCATTGAACAAATCAATGACTGGATGTGTCAGAACTTTCTCCAATTAAACAAAGATAAAACTGAGGTAATGGTTTTTGGAGCCAAGGCAGAACGTATAAAAGTTAGCGCTGAGCTTCAGTCTGTAATGTTCAAAACAACAGATAAAGCCAGAAATCTAGGTATAGTCATGGACTCTGACATGAGTTTCAACAGTCACATTAAAACAGTTACTAAATCACCCTACTATCACCTAAAGAACATATCTAGGATTAAAAGACTAATGTCACAGCAGGATTTGGAAAAACTTGTCCATGCTTTTATCTTCAGTAGACTGGACTACTGTAATGGTGTTTTCACAGGTCTAACAAAAAAATCTATTAGAAAGCTTCAGCTGATTCAGAACGCTGCTGCTCGAGTCCTCACTAACACCAAGAAAGTGGATCACATCACTCCTGTTCTGAAGTCTTTACACTGGCTTCCTGTGGGTCAAAGAATAGATTTCAAAATACTGCTGCTGGTTTATAAAGCACTGAATGGTTTAGGCCCAAAATACATTTCTGATCTCCTGATAAATTATGAACCATCCAGATCTCTCAGGTCTTCAGGGACTGGTCAGCTTTCTGTCCCCAGAGTCAGAACGAAACATGGTAAAGCAGCGTTCAGTTATTATGCTCCAAATATCTGGAACAAACTCCCAGAAACCTGCAGGTCCGCTGCAACTCTTACTACTTTTAAATCCAGGCTGAAGACTTTTCTTTTTGTCGCTGCTTTTAATTGAACTATTCATATCTTATACTGCACTGTAACTTTTATCCATGTATTTTTTTTCTTTTAATGTTTATTTTATTATCTTTGCTTTTCAATGACTGATTTTAAATGCCATTTTCTTAATGTCTTTCATTTTTTTTGTAAAGCACTTTGAATTGCCTTGTGTTGAAAAGTGCTATATAAATAAACTTGCCTTGCCTTGCCTTACAGTTAACTGTGCTGTTGTTGGAGAGAAAGGGTAGTGGAAGAAAGTCTGTGTTCTCCATGGTCGGGGGTTCATAGCGCCACTGATGGAGTAGTGGTGTTGCAAGAGGATAAGCTATTTATCGCTTTTGGACGGTCTTCAGGCACGATCTTAGCACTTGTATACAAGGGTGGACGCGCGAGTCAAGGCGCCCCATCTTTAATTCCCTACCCCCTCTGAAACCTCTTAATTCAGACTAAATTGAGCTGGATGAACTTTGCTGTCGCACTGGTGTTTATTGCGAGTTCATGTTTGTTTGTCTAATTGTTTGTATGGGGGGTCTATATTGGTTTGTCTACCCGCCGTCTTGTGTATGTTTTGTAACAACTAATAATGAATCAGTCCATAGCCAGGGTAAAATGAACTAAACTTTAGTTATCTCACCAAAAGTAAATGACTTGAGAAAAATAAATAATGTAAAGATGTAAAGCAAAATTATATATTATAGTATAAATGTGCTGCAAATGTGCTGCAAAATGAAAATAAATAGCAAAAGAGTGTTTTTATGTCCTGCATCTGAGTGTGCAGAGGAAAATGTAAACAAGAAGCACACTGCTCATGGTGTGCGCTGTAGGTGTAAGAAGAAAATAAGATGATATTGCTTTAACAATACATTTTAAATGGTATTGCTGGTATGTTAAGATACCTTTGTGACCCGTCTTACACCCTGAGACCCTCAGAGGCATCACTGCTGGTCGTAAATACCTGCCTGAGGAGATCAGTGTTAAAAAAAAAATCTGTCTGCTCAATTAGGTCAATGTTGTATTATTTGTTTCATTTATTCTTAATCTATGTATTGTATGGTAATAATGAATAAAAAACGTAATGTATTGAACACATTCCGAAACAAAGCAGATAAGACAGAACTAGACTCAGACATAATACTAATTGTTGTTGAAACCTGCGCTGTTGCTGCAAAATGGAAACTTTGTTGATTGTCTATTCCAACTGGCCACTGGAATCAGATAATTAATATAAGTTGAAGTTCAATTACAGTTTTTAAATATAGTTTAACATTTTTTATTAAACTGTTTCAAATTATTTCTAGTACAATAAGGTCTATAGACATTACTACAATTCTAATAGTTGTTAAACTACTGACAGGTTTTCTGAAACCGAGCTTATGAACAATAGAGTAAAGGTAGCTGGTTAAGCCAGGATCAATATATTTGTTGAGTTTTTTATTGTATGCATAATACAGGGATGCAAATTTATCAGGTATGAAAAAGGTGACAAGGATCCGAAATTAAGAATAACAGAGGATTTTAGCAGTCAGAACAACTAAAGCAGCAGTGTTAATAATAACAGAAACGCCAAAGAGTCACATCTAATAGAAATATATAAAAGCATTTATTTTAATTGTGTAGCAGTCAGTTTATAATTTTGGCAGCACTGTTGAGCATTTTGAAAATGTATTGTCATGCCTCTGTGCAAAGGCTGTCTTTCTATCTTTATAGCCACTGGTGTAAAGTAACTAAGTTCATAAACTCAAGTACTATACTTGGGTACAATTTTGAGATACTTGTACTTTATTTAAGTATTTCAATGTTTTGCTACTTTGTTCTTCTTCTCCTCTACAGTTCAGAGGTAAATGGTGTACTTTTACCCCACTACATGTATTGAATCCCTTTAGTTACTTCACAGATGTGGATGAATGATGTGAAATCTAATCAAGTGTTAAATCAGACTTTAGTTCCACCTGGAGTAAATCCACAAGCTACCTTGCAGTATACAAAGTCATTCAAACTAGCTGCACCTTTACCAGCTTTGAGAACACTTTCATGATCAATCATTATAAAACATATCATATATATTATTCTGAAATGGACCAATCTGCACAATGACTACTTTTACTGTCGCTACTTTCACTATATTTTGATGTTAATATTTTTGTATTTTTATTTGAGGAACATTTTGAATGCAGGATTGCTCCTACACTCTGGTACTTCTATTTTGACTCAAACCTGAGTACTTATACTTTTACTCAAGTACAAGATCTGAGTATTTCTACTTGTAATCAAGTACAAGATCTGAGTGCTTCTACTTTTACTCAAGTACAAGATCTATACTTATACCACCTCTGTTTATAGCCTATACAAATATATATATATTTATTGCAGATCTACATGAATCACACACACGACCTATTTTGGATTCAAAACGGCGAATTTTGCCGAAAGGTGACAAGTTTGCATTCCTGATAATAAATGTGTTAAATGAATTGAGCAATTTTTTTTTTAAAGAAGTATAATGTTGCAATCTCTTTAAGATCAGTAATTGCAGTTCGAAGACAGATGTTGTTTTACAAGGGCCTCTCTTTCACAGGCCCACACAATAAATCATGAGACTTCCAAATCCTAACAGACAGAGATCAGTATCATTTTGTGTTGCAAGCCAAATCCAGAAAGGGGTTCTACTTGGCCCAATTTCAATACCATGAAGAGAGTATTAACCCAGCTCAAGCTAAATGTCAAATGTCTTTAATTAATGTACAAGTGTTTTGATTTCTTAAAAAAATTCTAGTCTAGTTTCCTTCGAGTTCAGTCTAAGCTACGAATTGTTTCTCATAAACATTCTCACTGCTGTCCCAACTGTTGTAAACCTTGGGCAGACACGCTGCACACACACACACACACACACACACACACACACACACACACACACACACAAACTTTGGATGAGTATTCACCTCATCCACATTGTAAATTGTTGCCTTCTTTAGAGTTATTAGTAGTTCAAGATGAATCATTAAATTAAATGTGGTACATTGACTTGATAATTCTGTTCACAACGTTAGACCTGTCCTCTAATCTCTACTAAGATAAGATAAGTGTGCATGTTTGGGTGTTTTCACACTCCTGTAATGTACCTAATCTTGTTATCCTTTTCGTTACAGAGTTTGGAGAATGGTGTATTGATTAGATTCTGATCCGTGCAAGTCCAATTTTGACTGACTTTAGTTCTATTGTTAATGTTCATTTGACTTCAACCCATAAGTCATTATTTAAATTAACTCAACATTTCACATGATGATGGATTAGTGTTCCACATGTTTCCCACTAATTTGTTTTACAATTAGGCCAATGGTAAAGAGAGACATTGATGACCTTGTGTCCCTTTTGTTAGTACGTGGTTCCATTTTGTCTATGGCCTTGGACGGCTTCACTAAAAGTCACCCAGTTCTACCCTGCTAAAGTCCGGCTGAGTGCAGTCACAGAGATGCTATGGCTGCTCTACATGACATTAATGGTCTGGTCCAAGAATGGACACCATTTCCTGCTCCCAGAGAGAATGACGCTCCTCAAACTGAACATTACACAGCCGTGGATACTATCTCACGTGGGTCTGCTCCCCTCACCAAGCCATGAACTGAAAGCTTGACATCTGCTTTGAACACTTGGAAGCCTCCCTGTCACACCAGCATCAACCCTTGGGTCAGTCAGATGAGACTAACGGCTTCACTTAGGGCATTTGGTTCAGATACATGACTCTCGTTACCAGAGTGTTTTTTTTTT
>CALSBZ010039158.1:11471-27334 GCA_943591055.1 Gobionotothen gibberifrons | reverse complement strand
CAGGTATTTGGGTTCAACATGTAAGAAGTAGAAAGTACAGGTATTTGGGTTCAACATGTAAGAAGTAGAAAGTACAGGTATTTGTGTTCAACATGTAAGAAGTAGAAAGTACAGGTATTTGGGTTCAACATGTAAGAAGTAGAAAGTACAGGTATTTGGGTTCAACATGTAAGAAGTCAAAGTAAAAAGTCGTCTAAAAAATAAGTAGTGGAGTAAAGTACTGATACCAGAAACATGTACTCAAGTACAGTAACAAAGTATTTGTACTCCACTACTTCCCACCTCTGGCAGTCAAAACATGGATTCCCCGGAGAACTTCTGTAGCTGAGAACGTTTTTGAGGCAGAGACCCAACAATGTGCTGCTCTGTAACATTATCTCTGAAATATGGCTTATCACAGTGGGACAATATATTTCTTGCAACAATGCATTGGTCTTCTTGTTCTTTGTTTGTGTTAAGAACTGAAGTACAATGTATTTTATTACTTTAAAGGGGACCTATCATGCAAAATGCACTTGTGTACGTCTTTTATTCATGAATATGTGTCCCCGGTGTTCCAGGGAACTCACCGAGTGTCAGAAAACACAACCCTCTCTCTTTTCCTCCGTACCCAAATCTCTTAAAAAGGGGCTGCAACGGATCTGATACAGACTGATCCAGATTTGAACACTTCTATGACGTCACAGAAGTGGCGCTACGGCTATTGGGCCAACTCCACCAATCAGGAGGAGACAGCCACGGACATTGCCGTTCGAAAGCGCTGGAGACGCTGTAGTACATATGCCAGGCCTGTAGATGGTGCTGTTCTCACAGAATCAGCCCGTGCAAAGACAGTGTTAAATTGAGCGAAATGAGGAATGGCTAAAATGCATGATCTGTTTGGTATTTGGAAAAATAAAAAGTATAAATATGCCTTATATAGGTATGGTCCTACACTATATTATTCAAATATAGCATGATAGGTCCACTTTAAGTAAGCAAAATAAATGTCCACAGGTACCCAAAAATGTCCCGCGATGAGGTTTCAACGCATTCAGCAGCAGTTATTAACAGGTTATTGACACGCAGCCCTATCTCAAATCGGTCCACATCGACTCTATGCATTTCTAATCAACTCATATTTATATTTTCTATGATTAAAGATGGTGAGATTGAAAGATGTTGTTGTTTTTCTCAGCTTAATTGTGTCCTGAAATGTGACTTTCCTTCTCATTCCTGCAAAGAGTGTGCGCTTCGTAACGTCCACTTTATCCCCGCGTGTGTTGAAAGTCAGTTTTTAAAACACCGTACGGACGTATTCTCACTGTGTGTAATGCTTCTCGTGTAACACTGACCTTGTTTGATTAAAAGGTGGCGTCCATGACTTCCTGTCCCCTGATTGGTCGGTCCCATGCTCTTCTTCTGCATGTCCTTCGTCTTCCTCACGTCACTCTTCTTGTGCCTAACTCCTGTAAATGGTGAATGTTGTAAAGTACAGATGCTGATGAACAAAACAAACAAATAACCATACTGACATACAGTTAAAGGTATTAGTAATGAATAGTATATAATATTGAATCGGCTGCGGAGCTTTTCTAGTGCTGACCCTCTGTTTGGGATGCTTTGTGGTGTTCTGTAAATATAGACCTTTTGGATGTTTTCTGTACAGTAGAATTTGCTAAATGTATATGCAGCCTTTTGGGAATAAATGTAGTTTAAAGATTTCAACTTGTTTAAACGCTAGTTATTTCTGCATCATGCAGTGAAACTATCCAACCCAGTCTCACGGCATTTCGTGCTATAGTCACAAAATTAACTTAATCCATTGATTCGTGTTCACCAACACAAATTTCCCATTTTTTCGTGTCACACAGAACGATTTTAAAAGCAATGTATTTCTTTATCTTACCCTAAGCCTAACCCTAACCCTTTTATTTTAAATTGTATAATGTCAGAGTTTTTTGCCGTCCGCGAGGAAAATAAATGGCTCAGAGCCTCAGAATACTGAAATATGTATTTCTTAAAACATTTTTTCCTTCTAATTTGTTATTATTTACGTTGATTTTAAAATCGTTCTGTGTGACACGAAATAAATGCGAAGATTGTGTTGGTGAACACGAATCAATAGATTCATTTCGTGACTATAACACAACTTTTAACCTGTTTAGCCCCGAGCCTGTTTTTCAGTTCTCAGGCTCGAAAATGACATTCCCAGAACAAATGACCATATCTTCTAAAAGGGTTACATTAATAATCTTTTTTCTCAAAGCAAGGATGAACCTGTGAGTTGGATGTAGAAGTGTCAGAATCAATATAAATGTTTGTATTTTAAAGTAAATTCAGATTGAACATAGTAAAAATAAACATAACTTATAGTGAAACCCACCCTTGGATGATGGGTTGGTAGACTAAAAGCTTTAGGAATCCAAACTATAACATATAATAAGTTCCCTCTATCAAGATTGATGCAAAACAAGTGACCTTTGACCTTTTAAGAGAGGTTTAGAAAACACAGACATACATACACTTTGAATTGTATTATTGTATTGTATGAGAGAGTTAAGTAATTGTTTATTTACCATTTTACTGTGTTTTTATCTCCCTGTTACTTCCTTCAGTCTTCCATTTTATCTTTCTTTACACATTTTTTTAATCAACCTGCCAGTGCAACTGAATTTGTTTTATTTAAATACTTTCTTTCTGATTGCCTCTTCCCATCACCTCCGTAGGTGCCACAATTAGTTTCCTGTGGATGCGTTTATCGGCTGTGATTTTTTTGTACCCCCCCCCTTTTCCTCTACTCCAGCTCCACAGCAGTGACATTAGGTAACCGCTAACCAGGGGCATCGCATGGACCTGAAAACATTCAGGACTTAGCCCACTGTGGCTACAGTGGAATTTTCTACTGCAACACTCCCCACACGCACACACACATACACCCGCGACTGTTACAATGAAGGATCGATAATCAGCTCACGACATATAGGCAGGGGTAAAGTGCTATTTTTTATGAGTGGGGAGCGGACCTCACCTCCTCTAGGGGGGTCCGGGGGGATGCTCCCCCGGGAAGATTTGTTTTTAAATATTGAAGTTAAAAGCATCAATCTGGTGCACTTTGAGAGCAACATGGAGAGATCTATGGATACATCTCTCAACACATTACATTACATTTCATTTTAGCTGATGCTTTTATCCAAAGCGACTTACAATTACCAATTACAGGGACATTCTCCCTGGAGTAACTAAGGGCTAAGTGCCTTACTCAAGGGCACACTAGTGGTGTTGTTCCAGACGGGAACACCCATATGAAACAGAACTTTAACAGATTTTATTAAGCCCTCCCACTATTTTCCAAGAGGGCGTTGCCAGATTTTCAATTTCAGGTTTTAACCAGGAGATGGCGCTTCATTCACAAATACAGAAATTATGTTGCCCTCTGTGTCGTAGTTGACAGAAACTGCTTTGAAGCGTGGCACAGATAAAGACAGAAAAAATTGATTTTTTAACATAATGTGTATGTATATATATATATATGTGCATGTTTGTGTTACCTATATACAAAATAATATCATTTTCAAAATCCGTTTTTACGTTTTTTCCAAAATGTTCATATAGTATCTAAAAATGAAAAAAATAACTATCAGGTTGTATAGGTGAGGTTGTCCTTAAAAGAAAGATACCAAACATTGACATGCCAAACATTTCTTAATGGGGTTTAGTAAGACAAATCAAAAGTATGCGAAAACGGCCAAATTAGCCCAGGACTCCAAAGGGTTAATATGCAGTATATTTTTTGTATATTTTTGTGTTTGCTTCCTCCTGCTCCCTTTCGGACACATACTTGATTTATTATTATTATTAATATGAAGATATTATTAAGATAAGATAAGATGTTACTTTATTGATTGAACATTTTAGTTTAAAATGTGCTGTCTGTCCCACGGTAATTCAGAAGGCTCACAGGTCACATTCCGACCATTATTTAAAAACAATACTGTAGGTGCTTCCCACTGTCTACAGTTTGATTTGCATACAGGGAGCTCTGTGGCTGAATGGCCAGCGATTAGTTTATTCCCTCAGCTGCAATTTAGGGGGGGAGGGGGGGAGAGAGCTGTAGTTGATGGGCAAATACACAGCTGAGAGCTGCCGTTTCATTCATACGACGGAGTATGGCACATCAGCATCATATTATCATAAGTATTAGAACTTTGAATTTATCAAGCAAATATGCAAGACCTCTTTCTACCACCTGAGAAATATTGCGAAACTCCGCCCCACACTCAGTCTGCCAGATGCTGAAAAACGTGTCCACGCCTTTGTCTCCTCCAGGCTGGACTACTGTAACGCACTTCTCATCGGGATTCCTAGCAAGAACATCCAGAAGCTGCAATACATCCAGAACAGCGCTGCTAGGATCCTGATGAGAGTGCGGAAGTACGAACACATCACACCCATAAATCACTGCACTGGCTCCCGGTCTCACTCAGGATTGACTACAAAATCACCCTCTTCACTCATCAGTGCATACATGGAAATGCTCCCTCTTACATCAAGGAACTGCTCACCTCACAAACCTCCACGAGGAACCTACGCTCAGTAAAGGCAAACCTCCTCATCCCACCAAGGACAAACCTGAAGACCATGGGAGACCGAGCCTTCTGCTCCGCTGCTCCCAGACTGTGGAATGCCCTCCCAAACCAGCCGAGGACACCACAGACTGTGGATGCTTTCAAAAAAGGCCTAAAAACGCATCTTTTTAGAATAGCCTTTAACTAGATTTTTAAATCCCCCACATTATGCCATGCCGGCATGAATGTCACAGCTTTTATTCTGTTGTTTTAATTGTTTTTAATTGTTTTTGTTGCTTTGTTCCACCCTTTTTAATTTTGTAGCACTTTGAGTTTTGTTTACGCAAATGAAAAGTGCGCTTATAAATAAAATGTATTATTATTATTATTATTATTGAATAGGTTGTGCAAGAAACTATGTCTATTTTATTTTGAAGAAAGAACCAAACGGATTTGGAGGAGATTGTCTCCTTTCTGCAGGAGGAAATAGCTGGTTCTGGCCGACTACAAGGCTATCGTTGGTTACATCTACAACCATTTCCTCCTGCAGAAGGAGACAATCTCCTCCAAGTCCGCTTCTCAAGTCACTGGTATCTCGAGCTGAGCGCTCATAGGTGGTTTTTACCACGTGCTGCTGATGAAACTCTCCAATTGGCTCGGCAAAAGTTTGTTGTTGTTTTGTCTCAGTTTTACGTCGCCCCTTCCATTCACATTTTTCATCATTGTTCCACAATGTTTATCATCATGAAATTAATATCTATATATTTTATACTATACTTGCACTGCTTACCGTTTTCATACTTTATATATCTTAGCATATTCATACACACTGTTCATACTGCTCACAGGCTGTGTGTGTATCCAGAACATGGTTAAACCGTACACCCCAGCACGTGCACTTCGCTCTGCATCGGCCAAACGGCTCGCTGCACCCGCACTGCGAGGGGGACCAAAGTTCCCATCAGCAGAAACACGTGGGTTTGCTATCCTGGCCCCCAAATGGTGGAATGAGCTGCCCATTGAAATCAGGACAGCAGATAGTTTACACATCTTCCGGCGCAGACTGAAAACTCATCTCTTTCGACTCCATTTCGAGCGATAGAACTACTAACAAAGAATTACTAACAGAGCACTTACATACTAATAAAGGACTGGCTTATCTATAAGCCAGTTGAGTAGCACTTGAAATGTTGTGGCTATATGAAACCTGATGTACTTATATGATTCTGTTTTCTTCAAGGTTGTATCTTCCTGGTCGAATGTACGTCGCTTTGGATAAAAGCGTCAGCTAAATGCAATGTAAAAAAATGTAATGTAGTGTATTCATACCCCTCACTGTTTATTCATCATTCAATTCATTCTATCTTTTATTCTGTAGATTGTGTACATTACTTTTCACTTTACTGCTTGTTGCACTCCTGGTTAGAAGCTAAACTGCATTTCGTTGTCTCAGTACCTGTAATATGTGCAATAACAATAAAGTTGAATCGAATCTTGAGCAGGAACAAATGTATTTACTTAGTACATATCTGACATTAACGATTAAACACATGTGTGCATTCTTTATAAATGCAAACCGAGTCAAGCCGACTCCGGAGGTGGCGGTATGCACCTTAAAGTTGTTTGCAATCCGCCAAAAAAACCGAGAGAAGAAGAAGAAGAAGGCGAAGCCGACTCCGAGCTGTCCGACTTCAGACGAGCTTTTTGAGACCTCCCACGGCTGCGATCGGCTACTCTCGTCTACTTTTGAGGCGAGCCGCAACGCGTCTCAAACAAGCCTAGTGTCTCTTCTTCATTTTCTGTTTGTAACATGACCGCATTACCATATTAATTAAAATGCCGTTTCATTCAGACTGTTTAAAAAACGGTAACAACGGACTATTTTTCTTAGCGGATGCATGTCAATTTAAATCAATACATACAACTATTTTTTAAATCAATAAAAACATTTTCTAAATCCATAAAAGGATTTCAATTAATACTAACATTTTCCCTGATGTATGGACCTGCAGCTTCCTTGATGATACTGTTTTCAAAGTAGATTCTGTCCATGATTCCTTCAAAGATGACCAAAGGGCCTGGACCGCTGCGCGAAATCAATCCCCAGACATGCAACTTTATTGGATGTTTCGGTTGAGGCTTTTGTTAGTAATTTAAATCAATGTTTTATGGCATAATTTAGTTTAGACATTACCATTAGTTTAAATGCTAAATTATACTGAAAAAACTGAAGTTTTCGCGCACAATGTATGTCAAGCTTTTATTTTGAAAAGACTTCCGGCAAACCATGAGTACACGTTTATTTTGAAAAGCTATGCCGGAAGTTATCTCTGAAATACAGACAGTAACTTGACCTCAAAGTTTGACCAAACATAACGTTTTCAAGCCGTTAAAATGACCTAAATGAAAATTGAGGAAAGAGAATGTGTAGAGAAGAGGCGTGTTTAGTCATGTGTTGAATATACAATGTCAAAATCCTCTGTAAAGTGTGATATCGGACATTGGAGAAACAACAGCGGAAGTGAATAGCAGCTGGCAGCGGGGGAGGAGCGAGAACTGATTATATAACAGTTCAACGTGTTGAGCCCGGTCTCTTTCTTCTTCACCTGATCCCGGACGAACTACAGCTCTTTCGAACGATTCCTGTTTGTAACATTACCACGCCTTATCTACATTAAAGTAACCCATTTTGAAACTTTTAGTCGAGACTCATTGTTCTCATTATTTTAACCAGTTCTCTCCTGGACACGAGAAAAATGGACATATCTAATACTTTGCAACAGAATGGTCCTTTTTGTTGAAACTGAACCTTGCAAAGTGTTCCTGAGCTATAGAGAGGCGAAGTCCCTCCCCTTCCGAGGGAGCTCATGGGACCCCGGAAGCGGAAAAATATACATTGAAGTCAATGGAGAGATAAACGTTATCTTTGGATCCCGTTTGAATTGTGCCACGAATTACACATATGATGTTTGTCAATTTAAAAGAACATTTTGCAAGTCAAAAAAATTAAAATGTGTCGTAAAACTGTGAAGTTACACATTTAAGTGTGTGAAACTGCTCAGTGAACTACATCTCCGGTCTAGCACACGTCACCAAGATGGACGTCACTACTGTCTCGTCAACAAAAGGATTGACTACACTCACTATCACCACAACGAAACACGTCCAGAAGAATGTCATGCAAAGCTGCCTGCCTGCCTTCCTCTGATTCTCTCTGAACTGCCTGGTCTTTTTAATGTTTAATGTCAACCATTTGTACAGATAGCGTGAAGTAGAAAATATCGTAGACGCTATAGCTAGCGTTAGCAAGTTGTGTATTATAGAATGATCACACAGGTGTGACAGTACTCTTCAAAGTACACGAAATATGACTACTACTCTTACTGTTTAACATGTTGGGTTACTTAATGTTAAGGCTAATAAAAATGACAAGGCTGTAATGCTAACTAACGTGCTAGCTACTAGCTAGGTAGCTAACTTGATCCAGCCACTCCTGTTCCTTTCATCAGACGGGAAGCGAAAGAACGAGCAAGACCCATTGCTGGTATGATAACAACCTGGTACTAAGCACACAGGCATCTTGTTAAAGTTATCTTATCTTAGCCAGCGCCATTGTTGAGATCTTCATAGTATCAAGTGAATACTTAAAACGAAAGTTAGTTATAATCAAATATAATCAATTACATTGATTATAACCCACTATGAACATTTTTCCTATGTTGTGTTTTTCTATATTTACAGTATAAACAAAGTGGTTTGTTAAGTTGAGTGTGAGGCCTATAATGAGTTATGGGTGTCACTGATAAGGGAGAAGGCAGTTTCTTCCCTCTCTCCCTACAGCAGTACACAGGGAGGGGGGCTCCGGACTTAAGGAGAAATACATTGAGGCCTCAAAAAGGTGGTTATGTCATAGCTGAGAATAATATTTTGCAAGTCCTGCAGGGGTCATGTCCTTTTTTACACAAACATGGGAAGGTGTGTCTTATGCCATAGCCAATAGAATATGTCCAGTCATGTACATCAGAGGCCATGCCCAGTTTTCCACAAATATGGTATGGAGGAGGTGTTTTTGGGGTTTTCTATCCGGTTGTTGAGCATAAGACACTGGCTTTTTGGAGAGAGCAAAGAGAGAGAGGGGGGGGGGGGGGGGGGGTATACCCTGGTATACTCTCTCCCGGTAAAAGCTCTGTCCCTCAGAGCTGGGTTAATAGCTCTCGGTAAGGTTCTCTTAAACTTGGTAAATATCTCTCGATTTTCTTTCTTGAATGCTGAGTGAATTTTCTTTGTGAAATGAGTGGAATGAATTGATGTTTGTTGACTGTTAGTACCCTGCAACCTGTGAGGAAAGGCCCTCCGAATTCAGACGGGACTAGTTGAAGTATACGAATGTCGAAATGAGAAAATGAACTGTTTTGGTGAATGAAAGGTTGAATGTGCTTTTTATTAACACTGGTCTTTTATGAGGTAAGACCTCTAAAATTCTATAAAAATCACAACTGAATTGGGCAGTTGAAATTACAATTTTAGTAATAAATGTAAGACTGTGAATTAAAGTTTCATATTAGAACATGATCACAGCATGATAGTGTTAGTATGAGTATAATGTTGTAAAGAGAGAAGGTAAAAACCCTGTATTAGTTTGGACCTATTTTTCTTCAAATAAACTAATCCCACCTTTTGGATTGGGATAACTTAAAAGACATCTGCGCTCTCCTCTCCTGCTTCAAAGGTAAGATTGCACCCTGCCACACTCACTTTTAGGTAGGGCCACACCTCATTTACTGATATCAAAATCCTTCGGGATCGCTTAAACAGATATAAGAGAGTTGTCTGAATTGAAACAGCAGTTAATTGAACCTGGTTCTTCAGGAGTTAATAGAGGTGAGATCTTGCTGACGTTGGTGGATCTGAGCCAAGCAGTAAACTCACATAGACTCAATAACTTCGGTCAGGTCAATTAGTAGGTCAGAATAATTTACCGGAATAAATTATCAGGACCTCACCAACTCTAACACCATATATATAGATGATATCTATATCGCGCTGATATTAGCTATCTCTTAGAGGAGGAAAACAATGGTGACATCACTTACGCGACTCTGGGATTTGTAGTCTTTCTAGTTGCGTATTTTTCATAGTCTTATATTTTAACAGTTTTACGACAAACTGTGACTTTTTTTACATGGAAAGGATTGTTTAAATTGACAAACATCATATGTGTAATTCGTGGCACAATTCAAACGGGATCAAAAGATAACCTTTTCCTCTCCATTGACTTCAATGTATATTTTTCTGCTTCCGGGGTCCCATGGGCTCCCTCGGAAGGGGAGGGACTTCGCCTCTCGATTGTGGATTCATCCGTAAAAAGCACATCATGCCACGTAAAAATAAATGGTAGACATATAAAATGGTTTCCTCTTTTTATTTCTTCAGTATGTAGTGAATTGCCCTAATGTGGGACATTTTTTGCATTTCAGACTTCTGGATTATACATTTTTTTATCTCACTGCCATTGCAGTATAAAACCATGCATTTTGTAATGTCAGCATTTCATTTAGAAGAAAAGTAGTGATATTTGATATTTATACTCTATTCCAACAGATTAAACCATTTTTCGCGAGGACATGTTCTTCGAGGACTGCTTTCAAAAGGGACAGCGTCGCCCTGAGAAATTTGAGGGGGATATGTTCATGGCCATGTTGCCATTTGAAACCTATGAGAACATGGTCAGAATCACAAACTGGAGCGGGAGCAAAGGGAAAATGCCCCTTCCCCTCAATGTGAGGCAGACACTTGAGTCCAGTGTCTCCCGTCGGTTCCCAGGCCTGACCACAGACCAGTGGCATAACATTAGGAACCGGGTAAACGAGAGACTGAGGAGCCCACGAAAAACGGATCCAGAAACACCTCGCCCTGGTTTCCGCCGCAGATAGGCATAGATAGGCCGCAGATAGCCTATGTATAGTTTGCATATTATAAGATTCCGATTTTTTGTACACTGTAAAAAGAGATTGTAATTTTACAGGAAATAACTGTAAATTTACTATATAATATTTTGTAAAATAAAAACATGGTGATGTTTTGTAAATGTATGATCCTATCTGTGACATATGGATCTTAATAATATTACACTCGTAAAAATAAATGGTAGACATATACAATTGTTTCCTCTTTTTATTTCTTCAGTATTGTTAGAAATTAAAATCAATGTTTTATGGCATAATTTAGTTAAAACATGCCGTCAGTTTAAATGCTGTTTTATACTGAGAAAACAGAAGTTCTCGCGCACAATGTCTGATGTCAATCTTTTATTCTGAAAATCCTTCATCTCCGGTTAGCATGTAGCATGTGGCTAATGTTCCTTTTCCTATAGAGGTGAATTGAGAAGCGAAATGACACGGAGTGTTCCACACCGAAACCTACTGGTTTTAACGCTACAACTATAGATGTTGAGATATTATTATTTCTGAATATTAAATGAAGGTACAGTTTATATTAATATGTTGTTAACAGACGTAGGGACAACATCCGGAACCTCCGGAAATGATAACGGCCATGAAGTATTTCCAGTATTTTTAACGTATGAATTACAGCCGTAAAAATGCAATAAATGAAAAGTTATGAAAGAGAATATGAGGAGAAGAGGCGTGTGGATGTAAGCAATGAATGTAAAATGTCGAAATCCTCTGTTTTACGCGATGTCGGACATTGAAGACTGAGGCGGCCGGCCCCCTCCTCCACAGCATAAAGCCGGCGGGTGAGCACAGCTGGCTCTCTCTCCTTCTGGAATATAGGCTATTGCGATATGAAGCCAATACAATAAATCAAAATCCAGTAGGGTAAGAAGGGGGTAAATTGAGCCAGTGGGTCATTTCGCTGCTGGAGAAGAAAGATCAGGGGGGGGGGAGATGGGAGAGAGCTGTGGTTGATGGGCCATTAGTTGTGTAAATACACAGCTGAGAGCTGCCGTTTCATTCAGACTGTTTAAAAAACGGTAACAACGGACTATTTTTCTTAGCGGATGCATGTCAATTTAAATCAATACATACAACTATTTTTTAAATCAATAAAAACATTTCAATTAATATTGGGAGTCATGTCGTTACTTTGTTGAGAATGTGGCCGTGTAATAAGCGGGATAATTTGCAGCGACTTGTTCCTTATGGGGAAAATAACACCCTTCATGCTGATCTGCCGTCGAGGCTCCATTAAAATATAAATATTTTTAGTGAATTACTGAGTTTAGGCACGTTAATAACGTTTTAATGAAGTTTAATACAGTATATTCATATTTGTCAGTGATTTCATGTAAATTCGGCAAACATAAACATAAATGATTGTGGTGAAGATGATGATTCAATTAGGATTAAAAATCGAGAGCCGGGCTGCATTTCCTCCCACTCATTTTTTTTGACTAAACAACATTATTTTGTTAAATAACAACATGGTGATGTTTTGTAAATGACTACATGTCTCTTATTTAGCACAGAGTATGATATCCGTGACATATGGATCTTAACAAAGTTCCGCTGTACATCCAGCGTACTGTATCTGACTTTATTTCACATGAGCTCCAGTGTGGAACCCCACTGCACCCCCTGGTGGATCAATGATCCATTGCAGCTGGCTTCATTATAATTACATTTATTTAAAACGGGGGCGGTCTCAAGTCAAGCTGGAGGCTTTCCCTTGAGCGAGGGCAGACCACTTACCAATCACTGCCCTTGTGTTTCAAACTGTCTGAAATGAGGTGCTACATCTGTAGAGTAGATTTCATAACTGTTTTTACTTTATTCTCTCTTTTTTTATATAACTATAATGATCATATGAAGGTGTGCCGCGGAGATAATCTTTTGAAGAGTTTGTGACCAAACCGTTTGAGACCCACTGAGATAACTTAGACTAAAGTTAACTATCACCCCTTTTGTGATGTAGAAAATAATTCAAATCTGGATCAGTCTGTATCAGATCTGTTACAGCCCCTTTTTTTGAGATTTGGGTACGGAGGAAAAGAGAGAGGGTTTTCTTTTCTGACACTTGGTGGCTTCCCTGACCAACATGTTCTCACTCACAACCCGTCACATGTTGACGGACGGTCAGGGCCCCTCCCCGTCACTATTTTACGGACAGGATACCCCTTGATACATTCTCCCTTGAGAGTCAGTTTTCAACAGGCAGGGCGTCCCATAGACTTGCATAGAGCTCCTTGAACGTTGGTAATAGACGAGTTGGGATCACGGAGAAATGCTCTCCGCAGATCCATTCACACAGCGTTTAACAACCTTTTTCTTACTCAATATCAAGCCACACTTATTGTTTTTACTTCTTTATTTTAATTGAATAATGTAGGACTTGTGTTGCCGTCAGTTATGGGGAGAGTAGGGGCTCAGAAAACTGAAATCTGTATTGTTTCATCGTTTTTTCCTTCTAATTTTGTATTATTTTCTAAACCACACACTGTTACTTCCTCAACAATAACACATAATTATCCTTGTTTTTTTTTATTTGTTTGATTAATAAACACAAGTTGGAGTCCGTCAGGACCGAGGGTCGGAGCAGCTCATAGTAGTTGCTTTAGAGAATTGTACACCCAGAAATTCTCTCCGCTTCGCTTGACAAACCCCGTGATAGTCCTCAAGCTCTGTGATTGGATGTTTGATTGTGTGCCGAGGGTTAGGCCGAGCGTCGAACAGCACTTTGAAATGGGATGGAACCACGGCAGACTTTCCAAAACTGGATTTGAATGGGTCCACCCCGTCCCCCCCTCCCCCACCACGTCCCCAGAACTACACACGCTGGCTATTCTGTGTTTCGCAACATGTTCTATGGCACGTCTCTACTGGGAATTGTAGTTTTAAAAGACGTTTTCGTATTTCCCATAATAAGAAGTTGCCAGTGTTAGAGAATAATTGTATGTCTTACTTCTAGATATTTAACCTTTTCTGTGTGTTGACATTTACGACCAACCCTGGCTCTGTTATCTCCCGTAAGGAATGTGCTGCAGCGCTTAGTCTCAGTTGTATGGCCTGACCTATCGGTCACAGAGGGTTTTACGACTGTGAGAACGCTGGCTTCTAAGCACCACAGACAAGTGATTCACTATTTACAGATATCGAAGATATCTCCAGTGTTCCCAGGTGTTTACGCACCATCCCCCAATATGTGGATTAACTCTCTGTAAACTAGTTAAAAGGTCTACTGAGAAGAGAGGCTGATCAGAATTGACATGGCAACCCACCCGTGCAGTCAGAACCTTTGGCTGTGTGACTTTTGATGTGAATTTATCCGGCCGATACTTGTATTAAACATCAGTGTTTGACATCAGAACTCCTGCTCGTCCCGTGTCTCCTTCATGAGTCGGTGACTCCCACTGCATACACAGAAGTTTCCTCCACAGCCAGTATTAAACTGTGGACATCCCTGGAGGTTTAGGGGATAGGAAACACTCAAATTTAAAACATATAATTAATAAATGGGTGAAAATTGCTTGTGCCCATAATGGACACCATTAATATGAGGAGTTCTTTTCCAAAACGCTATATATCCATTTTAATAGTTTTCAGGAAAATGAAATATTTTACCTAGACCCACACATTTTGTTAATATTACATTTATATATATATATATAGATAGGATATATAGCGATTTGGCATGAAACGTTGATAGAGCAGTGAATAGGTTCAGTACACAGCAAAATGGCACAACAAACTCAATTTTCTATTTGGCTTTTATAGCGTTTTTGAAAAGAACTCCTCATATATACCCACATGCCAGCTAAGGTCAGAAGAGCTTTATTTAACAGCTGGTCTTATGTCTGTGACCCCTCCAGTTGTTAATTGATAAGCCTGAAACATGCACTTGTCAAGGTTCAGAGGCAACTTTTGCAAATATGGCAGTAGCCATCGATCATCTTAAGATAAGATATACTTTATTGATCCCAAGTTGGAAACATTTGCGTTACATCAGCATGTGTAACAGTTGTAAATATGCAGTGGTGTTTATTTGTAAATCATTTAGTATAATCACACAAATTCTGTGTTTTATATTTAATAATTCTGTGTTGCAAGGAGACTTATATTGTGAAGAGAAATTGAAGATTTTGTTTAATTGTTGATATATTTATGATCCGTCACATATTCAGTTTCAGCGGCAGTTGTTCCTGTTTGTCTAGAAGTCTTCTCATCAGGGCTCTATAAATAGCGAACTACGGCAGATCTGTAATATTTAATGCAGCCGAACCGTGTATTACAATGCCGTTATGTGATGACCTCCAAAGAGAAAAGCAAGCAAACTCGGAATAAAGTATATATATATTTTTAAATGTTTTCGGATTTCACATCAACAGGAAGTCCGGTTAACTAAAATGTCCATGCGGAACAATACCCCAACCCATAGATCCGTGGGTGAATAATGTCAATCACCACATTACACACATACCTTCACATTTACATTTTAATTTACATTAAAGTATTTCGTGAGTCCTTCTAAAATGTTTTTAAACCACAACCACACACATGGATTAACATCGATTTAATACATTAATGTAGCCTTTGTTTCTGCTAAAAGAGGTGTCAACCAGCTGGGGCAACAAGAAAATCGGCAAAATCGAGTGTGACTTTTAAAAAATAAATAATTATTATATTAATATTGACAATAACAACCGACCGTCGGGGAGCGTTCTCATGGCGTCTATTATCAACGCTATGGGAGGTCTATGAAGGTATATGGGACGCCCTGCCTCTCAAGGCGTACCCTGTACGTAATAGAGTGACGGGGAGGGGCCCTGACCGTCCGTCAACATGTGACGGGTTGGGAGTGAGAACGTGTTGCCCTGACACACCGGGGACACATATTCATGTATAAAAGACGTACAAGAGTGCATTTTGCATGATAGGTCCCCTTTAAGGTCGCTGCCGGACTCGAGGAGCAGGTAATCTGCTCCTCGCCTACACTTTAGATTAAATGTGTGATCAGGCTCTGAGATGTTGGCTCAGGGATCCAGAGGAGAGCAGGGCGGCTGATTACATGAGAGGAAAAAGGAACTCTGAGGTAAGAGACGTCGGGAGGAGGTCGGGGAGTAATGGAGTGTTGCAGGGATGACGATTTATGAGGGATTTGTCGATTGGATTTTTGGATTATTGCAGAAATTAGGCAGTGACGTTTATGATACTGTTCAGCAGGATAATCTCCACATATTAACACGACTTTATGATTTCTGAACTAAAAAGCTAACGTTAGGCTATTAAGGAACTACAGCACGGTCACATGGCTTCACGTCACCACCGCTAAGCTAAAGGAGGCTAATGTTGGGCTATA
>CALSBZ010039158.1:0-10520 GCA_943591055.1 Gobionotothen gibberifrons | reverse complement strand
TGTGTGTGTCAGTGTGTGTGTGTGTGTGTGTGTGTGTGTGTGTGTGTGTGTGTGTGTGTGTGTGTGTGTGTGCCGGTAACCTGATTGTATGAAACATCTTTTCTGTGTGGATTAACTGTGAGGGCTCCCTGGCTGCGTATTTATTTTGAACGCCAGTGATAATTGAGGAAACAGTTAGGTGTCTGTAATCCTGAGGCTACGCAGAGAGCATATACTGTTTAAGTAATACATTATTATTATCATCGTCCAAGTTAATGTTGGTTTTATTGATAATGTGTTAACTTCGAGGCGCATCATAAAGCATTGCGCCAGAGAAGAGGTGAACATGTGGGGGTCCACCTGACTGTAATGTCTCCATCACTGCAGATCAAAACATACCTGACCTGAACATTAAAGCGACTAACAACAATCCTTTTTAGATGTAGGCAAATGTGCAAATCCATAAAACAGTTTATTTTGTGGATCTTAAAGTCCTGCAACACTTCACAGATAAAAGCCCCATTCGATCTGAACGGAACGATATTTACTGAGCTACTTTAGGGTTGAAATGTCCCGTACTGTAGAGATTAAATGAAGTTAAACCAGTCACCGATGAGCTGATGAGGAGTCGGTGGCGTTTGTGGAGTGAGACACACTGTGTGTTAAAGTTGAACAAAGAGACTTGCCAGGACACAGTTTGTTACCATACCAACCATTCCAAGGAGTGGCAGCCTGTTCCAGCAGCTCCTACTCATCACTGAGTACTTTCCTTATATTTAACATGAAGCTGCCTTTGGCTCTTTTCTGCTGTAACAATGTACATGTCCCGTCTGTGGGACTCATAAAGGTATTCTGATTCTGACTCTGTTCTTCTTCATCACTTCAGAGAGACGGACTGAAAACCAGACGATCAGATTCACCTTCAGACCAAACTAACAACTTCCTCTGAGTTCAGCTACAGGAGAGAAAAGAGGACACTACATCACTGCTGCTTCAACCGGAGGACCCTCCGCCCCCTGAAGGTGAGTCTGACTCCAAACATCACTCAGAGTAGATTTCAGTCAGTAGAGAAAGGGGGGGGGGGGGGGGGGGGAGCCATGACTGACTGTACTTCCTGTCTGCTGTGTTTCAGCTTCACTCAGAGACAACATGGCTACCAGATCCATCAATCAACACGTGGAGGAGCTTAAGGATCAAACATTACAACACCTGACGGCCCAGGCTCAACAGACAGAGCTGCATATTAGGGAGCAATTTAGGAAGCTTCGCAAGTTTTTAGAAGAGGAAGAGGAGGCCAGGGTAGATGCACTGAGGGAGGAAGAGGAGCAGAAGAGAGGGATGATAGAGGAGAAGATGAAGGCTGTGGGCAGAGAGATAGCAGCTCCACAGCTGCCCTCAGGAGCTCTGATAGACCAGGCCAAACACCTGGGCAACCTCAGCTTCAACATCTGGAGCAAGATGAAGGACATGGTGTCCTACTCTCCTCTCATCCTGGACCCAAACACTGCTCAGCCAAGACTCATCCTATCTGAAGATCTGACGAGTGTGAGACTAGGAGGAGGGGAACAGAAACGTCCTGATAATCCAGAGAGGTTTGGTCTTTACCGCGGTGTCCTGGGCTCTGAGGGCTTTAACTCAGGGACTCACAGCTGGGAGGTCCATGTTGGAGGCGGTAGTTACTGGGGACTGGGTGTGATAGCAGAGTCTGTCCAGAGGAAGGGAAGCATGGAGTCCAAATTATGGATAATACGGTTTGCTCGTGAATACTCAGCATGGTCCCCACCAGGTAAAGAAACTCCTCTCAGCCTGAAGAAGGAGCTCCAGAGGGTCAGAGTGAAGCTGGACTGGAACAGAGGAAAGCTGTCGTTCTCTGATCCAGACACTGACACACACATACACACCTTCAAACACGCTTTCACTGAGACGATGTTTCCATACGTTGACACTTGGGAAACAGTGAAGATATTACCAGGGAAGGTGTGTGTGACAGTGTGAACAGAGCAGTTAGATAAACAGGAGGATTATATTTGTAGCAGCTAATCAATTCAATAGAATAAAAAAACGTAACTTAAACTAAAACTGCCGCTGGGTAACCAGAAAGAGAATCTTACGCAGGGAATGAATGTCCATTTTCCGTGCAGAATATCCTTTCTGCCATTTATTGTGAGATTTCCAGTAACACACAGAGAACCATGATGTACCTTCTTCCTGCTGTTTCTCCTGGTGAAAAACCATTTGCTCGTCTGGTGCGCCATCCCACCTCCACCTGTCTCAAATATATACTAATCACCCAGTGCCCAAAACCTCCTTCAAAATAAAAGGAGGTGAGAACTGCTGAAACAAAAGTGAATATTACATATAATGACTAATTACATTTAAACAAGCTCAACCTTGAAAAGACTGAACTGCTTTTCCTTCCTGGAAAAGATTGTCCCTCTCTTGACCTAACAATCAACATCGGCCCCTCTGTTGTTTCCCGACTCAGACTGCTAGGAATCTGGGTGTGACCCTAGATAACAAACTGTCCTTCACTGCAAACATCGCTGCTACAACCCGCTGCTGCACAAATGGATGCCGTGCTTCCATGAGCGTCAAATCCCGCCGCAGATGGGAATACATTGCAATCAGTTGAAAGCTCTTTGCGTCCGTTTATGAAGCTGAAGGAGACTAGGAGCGTCCCAACTGCACGCCTCGGGACCCTGATCCTGACCCTGTCCTGGACGTTTATGGAGTGAGAGTGTGTTGGCTGCTGCAGATACACTCTTTACAACATCAGGAGGATACGTCCCCAGCTGACCCAGAAAGCCACGCAGGTTCTGGTCCAGGCTCTCGTCATCTCACGCCTAGACTACTGCAACTCCCTCCTGGCTGGTCTACCTGCATGTGCCATCCGACCTCTGCAGCTCATCCAGAATGCAGCGGCTCGGCTGGTCTTCAACCTTCCTAAATGTTCCCACACCACCCCGCTCCTCCGCTCCCTTCACTGGCTTCCAGTAACTGCTAGAATCCACTTCAAGACACTGGTACTTGCGTACCATGCTGTGAATGGATCTGGACTGAAAACTCATCTCTTTCGACTCCACTTCGAGCGATAGAATTACTAACAAAGCACTTGTATACTAACTAAGCACTTATATACTAGCAAAGCACTTATATACTAACTAAGCACTTATATACTAGCAAAGCACTTGTATACTAACTAAGCACTTATATACTAGCAAAGCACTTATATACTAACTAAGCACTTATATACTAGCAAAGCACTTATATACTAACTAAGCACTTGTATACTAGCAAAGCACTTATATACTAAATAAGCACTTATATACTAACTAAGCACTTATATCTGAAGCCAGTTGAGTAGCACTTGAAATGTTTTAGCTCTATGAAACCTGATGTACTTATATGATTCTGTTTTCTTCAAGTTTGTATCTTCCTGGTCGAATGCATTTATTGTAAGTCTCTTTGGATAAAAGCGTCAGCTAAATATAATGTAAAAAACAAAAACAGACAGTAAATAATTATTAAATTACTAAATAACATCAACCCTTATATAGCTGCAACAATATCTCTGATGGAGTTCATTTCTTTCTAAAAAAGGTTGGTGACCCCTGATTTAGAGGCAATGAGAGGAAGAGCTTTCTTCACATGATCAATGATTTCAGATCTTTATGTCGGGTTAGTTGAACCTTTTCTGTTTCTTTGATTCTGTGTCATTTTAAATTGTTGTTCATTTCTGATTTGTGTGTGACGGGATCCAGAATAAATAAAACATTTATCCAACTGAATGTTTGAGCAGCCAATCACACATTATGAATTCTACTTCAGATGATAACGTTTCCAGACATTAAAATCAATGTTTAAACTGAAATGATATTAAATAATCTGAGTTTTAGAGCCTGAATTAACTGTTGATTCCTCAGAATCAGGGATTAAAGAAAAGGTTTTGAAATCATAAGTGTGTTATAAAAGTAGTGAATGTTGAACAGGGTCACAGGGACAGCCTGGAGGGGTAAACACATAGGTGTTCAGCATATTAAGTTTACACATTTACATTTAAACCCAGGATTTAATCAGAGTCACGACTAAGAAATACTTCTGTGGCAGCGGGGACCGACAGCTGATCAGAACCAGGTCACCAGTCACTAGATAAAAGCCTGCTGGGAACCTGGTTCTGGAGGGGGGAGTCCCTCAGAAGCCCTGCCCCTGGTTTTTCGTTGGCCTCTGATTAAACCCTTGTTGCAAACACCCCTCATCTCCTTCAGTTTCTCCCCCACAGAGCACTCTCACAGCTTTAGGGAAAATGAAATGAACACATAATAATGTTCAGGTGTTGAGGCTTAAAGGTCAGGTTTCAGATCGGCCCGGTTCTGATCGTGTGGCCCTAAACATCCATCCATCTTCATCAGACTTCTCTAGTTTAGACATGTTAGCGTTCTGTTCAAACCACCGGGAAAAAGAGTTTGAGCTGTTAGAAAAGCATCTGTTGGTTTCAGAAGAACACTCATCGTCTTCAACACGTATAAAGTCCACAGCATAACGTTAGTTAAAGATCTTGTGAACCCATGTTTGCCTTTACGTCTTCCAAGCAGCTACTGGTGTGTGATTGGATGAATTACAGAACAATGTCTTCTCCAACAATGACGACATCCAAGATAATCTATCGGCCGCAGGAGTAAAGGTCTGTTTGCTGTTTTTATGGCATCCCTACGTTGGAGAACTCGAAGCAGCAGCAAGAACTCAACCCACTCCCAGAAATAGGAAAGATTAGATTCAGCATGGTAAATCAAATCAAATCAAATCAAGTTTTATTTATATAGCACATTTATAAACGATTTTTGGTCGAGCCAAAGTGCTGTACATATAAAAAAAATAGCCTACTGTAGGGACACTTTACAGCAAATACAACAGCACAGATTGTTCAGAATATCAGTATGAGAAAAACGACACCCTCTGTCCTTAGACCCTCTGTCCTTAGACCCTCTGTCCTCAGACCCTCTGTCCTTAGACCCTCTGTCCTTAGACCCTCTGTCCTTAGACCCTCACATCGTGCAAGGAAAAACTTCCGGAGAAAACCCACAGTTTAAAGGGGAACATGGGAGAAACCTCACGGAGAGCAACAGAGGAGGACGGACAGACGTGCAATAAATGCGGTGTGTAAATTGAAGAGATAATACATTTTACAGCCTATAGACCGAATGTTAGGAAATGTGTGTGTCTGTAATAAGAAGATGAATCCATGAAGATGTCAGCTACAATCCTGTGGAAGCCATCAGGGAAGCAGCATGACGAGACCCAGGCAGGACCGCAGAGACAGGTTCAGCCACAACCCCAAGTCCACGACTTAATCCAGAGCTCAGGATAGAGGATCAAGGACACAGGACTACAGCAAGATGATCAGCCTCGACTCCGGAACCCGGCGTAGATATAGATACAAAACAAGAAAAAACATTTGGCTGGGTTAATCGGAACAAGAGAATACACAGACACAGACAGAGAGGGAAAAGGTCATTGGATAAAAGTTATTCTTGATAACCCTCAAGAAAGATCTCCTGAACCTCCCCACTCAATCTATCAAGACCCGAGCAGTTCTATTAGAAGTCCAAGGTGAAGGCACTGGCCGGCGCATACTGCTCGTGGAGTCCCTCACCATATGAATTCTGACCCCTCAAGTGTACAAGTGAAGAGACACATATGTCAACTCCTTTTTAGAATAGTTTTTCTTCTCTTATATGAGAAACAAGGGTATGAAAAGAAAAGCCAGAAACAGAGGAAGAGAGGCACAACGTGACTACGTACATGCACTCTCCTAAATATTAAACGAGTAAGAGGTGAAGAAATACAAAGCCAGAAACTGAAATGAAAAGGCACCACAATGCTTCCCCTTAGAATAGGGTGTAAATTATGAAAAGGGGACAGGGGATACTAGTGAAGAGGGACAACAGTGAAAAGGCACAACGCAACTACGTACATGCACTCTCCAAAGAGACAGAAAGTAAATACTATACGCCGAGAGGCACAACGCAACTACGTACATGCACTCTCCCGTTTAAACTAGTTCAAGGGAAGAGGGGTGAAACACTAAACTACCAAATAGAAAATAGGAAGTAGAGAGGCCTAAATGCACTCTCCTAGATTAAGTTAAAGGAAAGAACTGGGGAACAAAAAGGTACAGGAGGAAAGGCCCAACGAGTCAATGTAAACACACTCTCCTAGAATAGTTCAAAGTAAATGGGGTAGGACGAATATAGTAAGAAACAGAGCTGAAAAGGCGTCCAAGAACGCTTTCCCTCTAGTATAGGGTGAAAATGTAGGATAAGAAACAGAGATAGGGAGCACAACAACCTATCTCTTCATCAGATGCACTCCCCCGCCTGGCTAAGCGACTCTGTACCCCATCCCCCTCTACCAGAACTTAGATCCGCAGAGGGAGACGGGGAGGGACAAGCCCCAAGGGGGGGTTTAGGGTTTAAAATAAACCCTGCAGATATCCAAAAAATGGATAAAGAAGTAATTACAAGATGAAATATAAAGTACTATATTTTAAGTAATCATATCTACTATTCCTATATTTGAATAATATTAAACAAAAACCAGAGAGAAAAAGTGAGTTTTAAGTGTTGATTTAAAAAACCCCAGGGTCTGGGCCGACCTCACATGGAGGGGCAAAGTATTCCAGAGCCGAGGGCCAGCCGCTGCAAAAGCTTGATGCCCTCGGGTTTTGAGCCTGGTCTTAGGCACTATCAACAGCAGCTGATCAGCCGACCTTAAGGCTCTGCCTGGGGTGTAGCGATGGAGGAGTTCGGCTATATAGGCAGGAGCCAGCCCGTTTAGGGCTTTGAAAACGAATAAAAGGAGTTTAAAATATATTCCGAACCGAACTGGAAGCCAGTGCAATGAAGCCAGAATTGGGGTGGTATGGTCACGCTTTGGCCAGTGAGAAGACGAGCAGCTGCATTCTGAACTAGCTGAAGGCGTCTAATTGAGGCCTGGTCCATACCCACATACAGAGTATTGCAGTAATCCAGTCTCGGGGTAACAAAGGCGTTGATAACCCTTTCTAGGTCGACTTGGTCTTAGCCAATAGTCGTATTTTGAAAAAGCAGGTCTTGACTACAGTGCTGACCTGCTTATCAAATTTAAAGGCGCTATTGAAGGTCACTCCAAGGTTCATGACAGAGGGGAGGATATGTTTATTGAGGGAGCCCAGAATATCAACCGGGGACACTGTTGGTTGGGGTCCAAAAAAGATGACCTCGGTCTTGCTCTCATTAAGGGTGAGGAAGTTTTGGCTCAGCCAGGATTTAATCTCTGTTAGGCAGTCCTTCAGCTGCTGTAGTGAGTTGGCATTTTGATTGAGAGGCAGATACATCTGTACATCATCAGCGTAACAATGGAAGGGGATATTGTGTTTTGTGAGAATTGAACCTAGGGGCAGTATGTACAATAGAAAAAGGATGGGGCCCAGAATCGAGCCTTGGGGAACCCCACAAGTAAGAGGGGCTTTGGCAGAGGAGAAGACACCTAACTGCACTGAGAAGCTACGGTCCGTCAGATAAGACCTGAACCATGCAAGGGCAGAGCCTGTAATGCCTGCGGATTGTTCAAGCCGTGACAACAGGATGCTATGGTCCACAGTGTCAAAGGCAGCTGTCAGGTCTAACAGCACCAAGACAGCTGGGCTGCCTGAGTTGGCGGCTAGGAGCAGATCATTAAAAACTCTTAAAAGGGCTGTTTCAGTGCTGTGCATGGGTTTAAAGCCAGACTGAAACTTTTCATAATCCAGTATTAGTGTGCATGTCGAATCAAACAAAGAGATAAGCTCATCCCCACTAAGAGCAAAGTTCACCTCTAATTTACAAATCGGATAAGTATTAAAGGCATCTGAAAACTGTGAGGCAGTCAAGGGGTTAATTGAACGCAGACAACGCGCAGGAGCACGTGATTCGACTCCTACAGAAGGGATCAAGGTGCATGGTGCGCTCGTAGAGATGAATGGGTTCAGATTTAGAACTACCATGTTTGGTTTGATAACGGTTTACAGTACCTACGATCCCTCTGCACCATATGATGTGTTAATGTTTAGCTCTCCACTACAACCTTTAATCCTGCAATGAATCTGCACTTTGAACCGAGAAACTCCTTGAGCTACATGAGAGGAAACAGCACTCAGCAGACTTCATCACTTCAGAGAGACGGACTGAAAACCAGACGATCAGATTCACCTTCAGAACAAACTAACAACTTCCTCTGAGTTCAGCTACAGGAGAGAAAAGAGGAAACTACAACACTGCTGCTTCAACCTGAGGACCCTCCACCCCCTGAAGGTGAGTCTGACTCCAAACATCACTCAGAGTAGATATCAGTCAGTAGAGGGGGGGGGACTTATTATTTGATGTCTTTATTGAACAAGGAACATGCACACAAATACGTTAATCTTAAAAAGAGAATAGATGCTAAATGCTATATTATAGCTAAAAGCTCATTTCCACCTGCAGTCCCTGGGCAGGAACACTTAACAATCAACCAGCTGAAAAGGAATCTAACTTCGATACAACCAACGTTAATATCTAGGCCGCCTCCGATACCGAGCTCCGGTGCTGATAAGGCTCCGGTGAACGGCCGTCCAATTTTTAGGACTAAACCCCCCAGAATCTACACGCAAGATCACCGTAATCTGCTCAGGGGGGCGTTTACAGCGTGGCCTCTAACACCCAGCTGCCCGTCGTATCCCTGTTTCAGGCACTAAAGCGTCGGATGTCCAACCGCTAGGATGGCAAAACGGAGTGTATAGTGTAGTAGGTGTTGGTGGGCTGGTAGAACCCCAGAGCAGTATCTAAACTGCCCCTGGAGGAGAGACTCCGTGTCGTTGGGAGACTCCCTGGTAATTAGGGCAGCTTCAGGACCCACAATCCCTAACCCCCAATTGTTATCCCCAGTTATGCCTATCAAAACAATGCAAAAGTAATATCAAAACCAGCCAGAGTCAAACATTAATATCACAGCAGTGACATCACCACATCAGCAGAGCGTATGTCATATTTCAACATCAATCAAAACCACATCAACCACAGTAACCAATGTGAAACTATAGTTTAACCTTAGCAGAGTTCCTATTCCCCTTAAACAATTTAAAATGCAAATTATCAACTAATGTCAGCCTCTTCCAAGGAAGCGTGTTCTTACCTCACTCTAAGACCAAGCAGATACCTTCAGAGACCACCAGAGAGACCAGGAGTTGGTTCGAAATGTACAAAGTACAAACTGGTTTTATTACGTTTTTAACAAAAATAGAGAATTTACAAGAATCCAAAAAATAACAAAAGAAAGATACAAAAGTTTGATGAAAGCAGAACACATGTCAATGTCATGTTTAGAATCAGGTTTTTTTCTTTAAACATTTAATTTCAAATATGCAAACTTTATACTTTAATTTATTAACAGAGACTTCATTTATTAACAGAGACAATAAGGACAGCTTGTCTGTACGATTCGCTGGCCCAGGAAGTTGGTTCTAATCTTTGCCTAGGCCGCCCGCATCCTGTGCTCATTGTCTTCATCAACCGTTGTAAGTTAACCGTTGTCAAGGTGTCAGAAATCACAACGCCTTCCTAGAATTTTGGTTGGAACTTTTATGCTTTGCTTGCACCCTCTAAAATGCATAGTGTGCATAGGTCAAGCGTTCAGGATGTTCTGTCTAGTTTCACATGTCTGGATTCACAAGTCTGATAAGACATTATTGAGACATACATCCTTTCCATCAAACCAAATTATAGCCAATTTAGCATTTTGTATTAATGATAAGCTTAATAGAGGTAGGTGAGGTAAAGGTGAGGTCTGTCACAGCCACTTAAAGGGCCCATGTCATGGCCATTTCCACTGATCATAATTCCATTGTTGAGGTATACTAAAATAGATTTATACTGTGCAATTTTCCAAACTCACATTGGTTTCTCATACAGCATCTCTGTAAAGTATGTGTATTCACCGGTATTCACTTTCTGCCCTAAACGGCTTGTTTGAGCTCCTGCCCCCCCCCCGCCCCCTCCCTGTGAGCACAGTGTGCTCCGATTGGTCAGCTCGGCCACTCTGTTCTGATTAGTCAACCACCAGAGAGGCTCCGCCCATGTCTAACAGTGTTTCTTCGGCTCTGAGCGGAGCATCAGTTTTTGTATAAGCTAACCTACGTTTGCTAGTTGTTCAGTGTAATATGCCAACCTACTATGAACAAAAGCTAGTGGTTCATATTAGGCTAGCAATAACGGTAGTCAGCTACGTGTCGGTCATTCTTTTTAGCTTGCATAAAAACAATGTTTGTCCTAGCATGTCTAGCTATAGGTAGCCTTGTTGTTTAGCTTTGTAGCATACATGCTAGGAAAGCTAACTATAATGTAATTAAGTTTCGCGACTGACCGTATGGTAAATCACCCAGAGTATACTGTATATGAGTATTTCGTGTGTGAATGCAGACATTCTCGTGCTATGAGAAACATGTAAGGCCATCTGCTTACATTGTAGTTGATATATGTAAACGCTAGCAA
>CALSBZ010039156.1:800-26158 GCA_943591055.1 Gobionotothen gibberifrons | reverse complement strand
GGGGGGGTCTGCTGGAGGCTCCTGCTGGGTGCACTGTCCTGCGAGATACCGGGACCTGGCTTGAAACACTCGGAACACTGTTGTTGTTAGCGAAACACATCAGCAATGACGCGGGAGTGAGCAGGAGAGCTGGGGAGAGGCGGGGCTATAGTGTATAGGGTGTACACACGGAGCCGCTTGACCCCCCCAGAGCATTCCGTCCGCAGATCTACCCACCTTGGGAGCCGTTATCGTTTGAGGGCTCAGTTTCCGCGGTTCCGTTACAGCCTGGTGTGAACGAACCGTCCATACGATAGAGCAGGGGTTCCCAACCTTTATTGTGTCAAGGACCGGCAGATTTAATGTTAAAAAACCTAAATTGATATAAATAATCACTCTAACCACGAGGGGGTGTGTTGTCACGGGCACAGTGAGTTTCATTACGTTTTTACATTTAACCCTGCATGCTTTTAATTTTGTGTGTGTTGTATTTTAAAACATTAACTTGTGTAGACATTAATTCATTGAGGCGTTTTGTTAGTCTTCAGAGATGTGTCTTTTGTCACGTTGGTAGTTTTTAACTATAAATGTGAGAGTATAGATACTCATTTAAATATAGATTTAAGATTGAAAGACACAGAACATGAAGACTTGAACAAAAACGTAGCAGACCGGTTAACGACTGGCCATATGATTTAAAAACCCTTTTTTAAAAAGGTCTGATTAGTGCGAGAGGAAGACTAAGTCAATGTTTTATTCTGTTCTATTTGCAACCAATCATTGCACGTGGATTACGACGAGTAATGCGACATGAATTCGTCTGATAGAAGAAATTCTGCTGATTGTGTATGATTTGCCACTTAATTTGTCCCATGTTGGCGTGTTTTAATAAGAACAGATAAAAACAATAGAGGCTTTTAAAGTTAAATAGTGCGATCAGGATAAGTTTATGGCTTAACATCGCAGGGTTCCTAATTTTAAGAAGAGGATATCAATAGGATAAAGCCCATTTTTTGTTTGTGATTGTTTTCTTTAGCATTTACTAAAAAACCTGATTTTCCTTTTGGACTCTAGTGAGCCACCAGGTCTATTTTCAAATCCCTTTGTTCTGGACCACATGTAAGATAAACAGAAAAAGGACTAACGCCATTTCGTGAAATGCAAATAATACCTCCTTTGTTCTAAGCTAGCTGGGTTCATTCCAATGAGGCAAAGGGAAAACGCCATTTTGTGAAATGCAAATTACACCTTTTGTTTGTACTAAGCTGGCTGGTTTCACTCCAAATGAGTAATTGTTCTGACTTCCAATTACTGAAGAACAAATCATACTTCTTGTCACAGTTGGATCTCGGAAATAGTACAGTTTGTTGAAACAGGTTATTAAGTCCGTTGAAAGTTGAGTATTTGTAGAGAAGGAATATTGGGGAGTCTCAAATCTCATTTTTGAAGTGATTAATGCTGGCAAACGTGTTTTGGCGTGTTTTTTGCAGTGTTCTTATTGGCAGATGTGTTTTGGCGTGTTTTGTGCTCTATTGTTTAACCATATTGAAATTATTTTCCCATTCTTAAGATACTTTTTAAGGAAAATAGCCATCTTGTAAAAAGAGGTTATTTTACAACAGCTGCACCTAGTGGTTTAAGCTGGAGATTACACCATAGGGAAACAGAGTATCAATAATAACATCAGCAGTAATATCCTGGAGTCTAATCTTGAGTGTTATTAAAAGAACACATGTGGTTTCTATTTTTAAGATAAAAGAGACCTTACATAATAGTCATAATAGAATATTCAAACACAGATGTATTGAAGCTAAAACAAGTCACGAAATGTGCATAATCATATGCATTTCAGGGTACACATTTAAATACCAGATTTGGATTTTCACAATATTTCTTTTTCATATTTCAAAAATCCAAACATTGTGCAATTTAAATTTTTTAATAAAATAAAATCTTAAACCATAAATAAAAAAAATTAAAAAAAATTCATAAAAATACATTACATTTTAACTTTTTGAGAAAAAAATGTTAAAAAAAAATCTGAAGAGATAAGACATTTTTATAAGGAATACAAGGGTACTAGTCGGAGGATTAGTGCTGAATCTTTGATAACTTAATAATTTTATCGTAGTACTCAAGAACCATGTCACCAAATGGCACCAAGTTGAAGCCAGACGTAAAGCCAGGCTCAACTGCAGACATCAAGGAAAGGGTAAAAACCAGATCAGATGCTACAACTATTCCAAGTCTTAGACAGAAGACATGGAACCCCCTAGAGAAACTGTGGGGACAATGGCAAACAAGAGGGCTGTTTCCGGCGGATGATCAACCGGGACCAACGATAGCCCATAGAAAAGCTGTAATTGATTATGAGAATGGAGAATACCTGCGAGAGCACCAAGCATGGATCCAAGCAGGACAACCCTCTTGGTGTGGACGATCAAAGATGGACAAAGCAGAGATAAGAAAAGCACAAGTTACAGCCCTGATACTCAATTTAAAGCATTCTGTTAGTAAAACGGCAAACATGCATGTCGTTCAAGAAGCAAGTTCGTCAGCAAAGGAAGACACAACGGAAAAGACAGAAGAAGCGCCAGCAACCCAAACTCCAAAGCTCTATCCAAACCTGACTGAAAATCAGACCTTGTCTCTCAAACTTCAATACAAGCTCCAACTTTCAATGTTCTCGGAGGAATATTGGATTTAGAAGACGTCCCCACAGAAAGAAGTGTCAAAGAATTGGACTATGAAATAAGAATGCTACACAGTAGATCTGAACAGATGCGGGAATATTTCGAATATAACATGCAACAAATGAGGGACATGACTAGAGAGCAAAACCAATTACGAACACCCATGTCGTTCCAGCCCAGCAAGAAACCTCCCTATGATGAGGCAATATCAATTGCAGGATATGACATGTCACCAATCTCTCTGCAACAACAAGGGACGCAGAAGTTCTCTCTGTTACCACAAGTGACGGCAAAGACGGCCATGCAGGAAAACTTCAGAAAGCCACAGAGACCCAGACAAGTAACAGAAACAGAAGAAGGACGGAAAGAAGAGGAGGAGAATGAAAGCCGGATGGCAGAAAGAGAAAGAAGAGAACATGATTACCTAGAACTTCAGGAAGAAAGACGGAAAGAAGAGGAGGAGAATGAAAGCCGGATGGCAGAAAGAAGAAAAAGAGAACATGATTACCAAGAACTTCAGGAGAAAAGACAACGAGAAGAGAGAAGATTCCAGGACAAGATGGCAGAAAGACAAACCGAACGTAGTCAAGACAGAGAAAAGGAAGAAAGAAAACAACAAATGACGGAAGATTGGGAAACACCTCAAACACCTTACCGAACAAACTACTCTCCCAACCATTCCAGAGGACAGGGAGATGACAAAGGGGCCACACAGTCAGAAAGCAGTAGACACTCCACACATCGAGAACAGTCACAGCAACAAAGCAGGTGTGCATCTCCTACACCAACACATACCATCATGCCATTGATAGCTGCTGGAAAAGGAGCTCAATACCAACCATGGAGTCACCGGGACATGGAAGATTTAGTGGGAAAGCTGCCTCCACTCACAAAAGGAGGTCAGAAGTGGGTGACTGATCTGGAGAGATACACAGCCCAAGATCACCTGTGCTTGGGGGATATGAGGGCCCTGCTTGCTCGGATTGAGGGACGTTTTCAGGCAAAAACAATAGATACTGAAGCAAATTGCATGTATGACCCAGATGACACTCCATTCAACCACATCAGGTCGAATTTTTGGGAGGCAATTCGTGGCATCTACCCGACAACACAAAGTTTACATGCTCTCACAAGCTTGAAGAAGGAGCCTGGGGAAGACATGCATGCATTCTTGAAGAGATGTGAAGAAGTGTGGGAGACTTGCACAGGTCAACGACATGATCTTTCTCCATCAGTTGAAATGTTGTGGAAGAACGCGGTCATAAAAGCCCTTCCCCTAGCAGTGCAACTACGCCTGGAAGAAGTGGTGGGATTGGACGATAGAACCGCTGAACAATGGAGACAACATCTTATTCACCACGATCAAAGATACCAGGCTACAAGGACGGGGCTTGATGAAGAAGATAAGATTCTAGCAAGAAGACTCTTGAAGATGCAAGTAGCTGAGAGAGATGTCGAAGCTAATAAGAACAAGAAAATGACAAAGCAGATGCCAGCAGTAGCCGAGAAGCCAGTACTAACAGAGACAGTAGAGCAGACACTGCCAACAGTTCAAGCTCAGATAGTGCCAGAAAATCAGATGCAGTACCAACAAGGAGGCAGAGGAGGTTTCAGAGGAAGAGGCAGAGGAAAAGTTCCCAGTTTTCAAGGATGTTACACATGCAATCAGCTAGGCCATTATGCTAAGGATTGTCCGCTACAACAAATACAATATCAACCCCCAACAGTACAATATGATCCTACACAATTTCAGCAGCCGCAGGCACAACAGTATTATCCCCAACTACAGCCACGAGCGCCCATATACATGCCTACGCAGTATCAACCAGGGGGAGGACCCAGTGGTGGCAGAGGATTCCAGGGACAACCAAGAGGAGGAATGGCGCCAAACATGAACCAGATGGCGCCAAACATGAACCAGATGGTGCCAAACATGAACCAGATGCCTCTGTCAGCTTGGAGTGGTCCATACCAATGAGGAGGCCCAGAGGATCCAATCACAGGTGACGCAATTCCAGCCCAAAATGAACCAATGGTCACCTGTGAGATTGAGGGAGAGAAAGTGGAAATGATGGTGGGCACAGGAGCCACAGCTTCCTGTTTGACTGGATTGAAAGGAAAACCACCTCCACTCTCAAAGCACACCCTCAAGACAGTTGGATACTCGGGAAAAATTGATGTACAGAAATATACGGTACCATTGGTCACAAAAATTGGAAAGCAACTCCTGCAACATCCTTTCCTCTATGCCCCAAATTGTCCCATAAATCTAATGGGAAGAGACCTGCTCGTAAAAACAGGAGCAAGAATACTATGCACACCAGATGGCCTGATTATTCAATTTCCAGGCCAAATACCACTCTACCAGACGTATGATGGACAACAGAGAATCATGATGATGGCAGCAAATCCAGAAAACGATGAAGAGAATGACACAACCACTGTGTACTGGAGCCGCCTGATCACCACTGAAATCGATACTCCCCACGTCCAAAGAAATTACATGGCATGGAAACCATGGATAAATACACTGGGACCCTATGGGCCCCCGCAAGATCCCCTACATTGTACCTACAATTATCTAAGGCGGCCAGATGAAGAATATCAAGACGCATGGATGGAAGATAAAGAGGGGAAGATGGAAGATTTGACAGTAGAAGACATCTACGTGGGACCACAGGGTGTGGCAGCAGCGGTAAAATTCACACCAGGACAAAAACAATGGTACAATTTATCTGAAGAAGCTGTTCCTCATGTCACAATTGCCATGGCTATAGGAACTGAGTCCAGATCACTGGGGCCAATGATAAAGACGGCATTAAACGCAGAATGGCTGCCTACAGAATCACCTTTCCTGTGGCGATCGACAGACCAGACGATGTGGAGAATTGGAAACAATAGCCAGGAACAAGGGCTATTGGAGAAGCAAGAATTGGACAGAGATCATGGACGAGAACACACAAACCATCCAGACACAGAAGAAATGCTGAGGCAGGTGCCAACACATCTTTGGACCACTGGAGACTATGATGTAGGATTAGTAAATCATGAAGTCTCAGTGGAGCTAGTAGACAACTACAAACCATGTTGGCGCCCGCAATACAAATTGAAGCAAGAACAAATAGATGGGATAGGAAATACTATTCAAGGACTGTTGCAAGCTGGAGTAATCAGACACACCAGCTCAAATTGGAATACTCCCATCTTGCCCGTACCAAAAGCTGGAAACAAGGGATGGAGAATGGTCCATGATCTAAGAGAAATCAATAATGTCACTAAAACTGCAAATATTCCTGTTCCAGATCCACATGTAGCATTGCAAAATCTTAATCCAGGTCACAAATATTTCACAGTGATAGATCTAGCTAATGCATTCTTTTGCTTACCATTGGATCCCAACGTTCAGGACATATTTGCTTTTACATACCAAAGACAGCGATACACTTACAATAGGATGCCACAAGGTTACAAAGATAGTCCAGGATTATTTAACCGTGCTTTGAAACAAGATCTCAGTACATTGCAACTACCAGAGGGAGTGACTCTGATACAGTATGTTGATGATTTACTCCTAGCAGGGCCAGATGCAGCAACATGTCTGGCTGTAACACAACAATTGCTAATCCTACTAGCCAATGTAGGATACAAGGTGAAGAAAGAAAAGACACAGATCGCAAGAAGAACAGTGACATTCCTGGGAAGGATGATTTCCTCCAACAGCCTAACTCTGACGCCAGCACAAAGGTCTTCCATCCTCTCCCAACCAAAGCCTGAAACAGTGCAACAGATGCTTGCGTTCCTGGGCCTGACAGGTTACAGCAGAACGTACATACCCGACTATGTGGATTTGACACAACCGCTGAGACACATAATTGCAGAAGCAGGAAACAGAAATCTAAATGCCACTCTCGAGTGGACAATGTTGGCCGAAGAAGCTTTCACGAAGACGAAGCAAGCCCTGAGTCAAGCGGCGCACCTCTCCACTCCTGATTATGAGGATGATTTTTGCCTTGATGTTTCTGAATCAGGTGGAATAGTCAACGGTGTCCTGTTTCAGAAAAAAGGGGGAGTGAGACAGGTACTGATGTACCATAGCTCAATGTTAGACAATATAGAACTAGGTCAGACAGGATGTGCAAGACATCTAGCTGCACTAGCAAAAGTCATAGAGAAGACTGCACATGTAGTAATGTGCCACCCATTGAAAGTCAACACAGCCCATGGAGTAGTAGCATTCATAAATTCACAAGCATTCACATTTTCCCCAATAAGGAAAATCAAGATTCAGACCAGTCTGTTGAAACCACACATAACATACCAGGTTGGTCTAGAAAACATGTCTGCAGGACTGAGCACGGATGAACACACACCCCATGACTGTCAGTTCGTCTCCCAGAAGGATCTCAAGATAAGATCAGATTTGGAAACAGACCCACTGGACCAGCCAGACTTCACACTCTACAGTGACGGGTGTTGTTACAAGGGAGATGATGGAAATGTGGCCTCCTATGCAGTAGTCAGGCAGGAGGGAGAAAAAATACACACAATAGAAGCAGAAATCATCTCCCAACCTGCTTCAGCCCAACTGGCAGAAGTAGTGGGACTCACCAAAGCCTTGGAACATGCAGAGGGACGACGAGTCAACATCTACACAGATTCAGCATATGCTTATGGAGCAGTGCATATAGACGGACCACAGTGGATCAGAAGAGGATTCCTAACATCTGCTAATACACCAGTAAAACATGCTGAAGCGCTAAAACTCCTGCTAACATCTTTGCTGTTGCCATCACAAGTGGCAGTAATGAAATGCAAAGGACATCAAACAGTGAACAATGCAATATCAAGAGGAAACGATGCAGCAGACAAGACAGCAAAGAAAGCAGGAGGGTACAGCAAGCAAATGATATGTACGAAGGACAATACTCAAGAAGAGTTAACCACCGAACACATCAAAGACATGCAGAAATATGCTGGAGTGTATGAACAAAATCAATGGAGTCAGAAGGGAGCAAAGGAAGTAGATGGCCTATGGAGAGCCCACGACGGCCGTTTAGTCGCACCTGCAAAGCTATGCCACCTGCTGATAGAACAATCACATGGTCCCACTCATGTAGGCAAAGCAAGAACAACAAAAGACATTGAACAACAGTGGTGGCATCCTTACATGAAGGACATGGTTGAAAACTTTGTGAACGACTGTGACACGTGCAATGCATTCAATGTGAAAAAGCCATACAAGTGCCCGATGGGAAGATATCCAGTCCCAGAAGCCACATTCAAAGACATTTGTATTGATTATACAGACATGGGAGCAGACAGCGTAGTCAGAGGGTTTAGATATATGTTGGTAATGATTGATCGTTATAGAAGATGGATTGAAGCCATTCCCTGTAAGAAAGAAGATGCAAAGACAGTCATTAAATGGCTAAAAACAGAACTCACACCCCGCTATGGAGTGCCAAAGATAATAAGATCTGACAATGGTTCACATTTCACAAGCAAACACTTAGAAGAAGTAGAGTTATATTTTGGTATAATTCATAAGTTTGGGTCAGCATACCATCCACAATATCAGGGTATTGTAGAAAGAGCAAATCGAACTTTAAAAGGGAAGATTGCAAAGGTTATTTTTGGCACAAACATGAAATGGGTCGATGCTTTGCCTTTGGCACTCATGTCAATGAGATCTTCTCAAGGTGCTAAAACACATCTTTCTCCCCATGAGTTGTTAACTGGTAGGCCAATGCCTGGGCCTCCTAGAGAAGGAGGAAGTGGCCCAGTTTTAGACATTAGACAAATAGAAGTGGATGAATATGTCGGAGCTCTGAGTAATATTATCCAAGTCTTGTCTACACAGGTTCAGAGAACTGCAGAGACACCAGACGAGACGCCAGAAGAGACTCCTGTGCAGCCAGGTGATTGGGTGAGGTTGAAAGTTCACAAAAGAAAGTGGGCTGAACCCAGGTGGACTGGACCGTGGGAAGTTGTTGAACGAACTTCACACGCTCTCCGTATAAAAGGTAAAAAAGGACTAAATTGGCACCACCTGACACATTGTCGCCCTGCACCGGCACCTTCCAGAAAGCTCTCGGAAGTTAGGACTGATTTGGCTGAGCTGGAACAAAACAATGAATAGAAATCAAATCAAGAAATATTAAGATAGACAGCTCAAAAGACGAATTGTCTTCAGGTTTTATAGATTGAATACTAAAACAGAATACCCATTCTTGTTTTACCTCTGAAACCTATTTTGATAGTCCATTCACTAAGAGTCCAATATTGTTGTTTTCATTATTTTCTATATACTTTATTTTTTTACTCATCATTCTAAATACTCTGCAACTGATATAACCATGGATAAAATTGATGAAGTGCCATTGAAAAATTCAGAACAATTAAGGGCCCCCCTTGGGATACAAATTGTAATATCATTGTTAGTTTTGTTCATCACAGTTGGCATTTTCCTGGTTGGGTGGAGGGTGCAGCATCGTGAAAAATCCGAATCCATTCGTGCACTCGTAGAAAATGCAAATATCACTAACAATATTTCAACTGTGTTCAAGAGACTTCCATATATCCTCAGAGCCAAGAGATCAGCTGAGTCCAAGGAGGGGTTAGAAATACTCATCCCCAGAGGTGAAGCCGTTACGGTCAGTCTTGATGTGTGTGATGTGGTTGTGTGTGGAAAGGTGCAGGACAAAACAGGCCATGACGTTTATGGGTGCATACATGCTTGGGGACGGCCAGATGATAATGTGTTGTGTTCAGACTCAGAGAAGGTATATTGGAGTGCTAGGGCTGCAGGAAATAACAATCCCCCTGGTACGTCGTTTAGGTCCCAGCTAGCTTTTTCCAAAGGTCGCCATAGTGAGGATATGAGCAAACACAATCCAGTAATAATTGCTTTTAGAAGCACACTCACTCCCCATTTTAAGAAAAAAGGAGACGTCACTGCATTTCATTTACTGATGGGAATAGAGGTTCCTGGAAAAGACCCAATGGGATCAATTTTAGTGAAAATAATTGACCCCCCAGCTGACGTAATTCCTGACCTCACCTCTAAATATACAGAGCCACTCTTGCAGCCAGAACCAGAAATATCCCCTGTTTTATCTGTGAAAAAACCACTGGTCACCTACCTGAGTACGACTTCTGTACAGAAAGTTATAGCAGTAGAAACAGGGTACGAGGATAGGAATTCCTGGTTAGACTGGGTTGTGTATTCTGTTAGACAAAGCAAGATGTCTGACTGTCTGGCCTGCGCGGCTGCTCGACCAAGTTTGGGAACAGTGCCATTTCCATTTAACGCTTACAATAATCCACAAGGACAGCTCTGTATGTATAAACTGTATGGACAAAAATCCCCAGCCGATTGTGTTGACATTGCACAAAAGTATCCAGTTGTAAAGATGAATGACATTCCACCTGACTTCACGACTTACGAGGGACTTTATGACTGCGTTACAAGGGACTATCTTAAAGGTACAGAAGTAGGGACTCTCAAGTGGTGCAATTCTACAACGGTTGTAATGAATCAGGATTTTCTCCCAGATATAGCTATGCCCATCAGACAGTATCCAAGAGCAGATGTGTGGTGGTATTATGGCACTAAAACCCTGTACGCAGTTTTACCAAGGGATTGGACGGGGACCTGTGCACTGGTACAGCTAGTGATGCCTTTTTATGCAGTACCAATGACGGCCGAGCAGCTGATATACTTGGCAGTCCAACCCAAAGCATCCAGGGCCAAAAGATCATTATTTAGAGGGAGTTTTGATTCCACTGTGTACAATAGCCGCGTTCACACCGAGTACTTTGCTGTACTTAGTTCCCGGCACTTAGTGCCGCGGCACTTAATACCCCAGGGCACTAAATACAGATAGCGTTCACACCGGAAATAAGTACCTGGGGGACGTCGCTTATTCTTCTTCTGCTTTGGGTTTACTGGCAGGCCGCAAACAACCTCACGGCGTATACTGCCGCCGAAAATCCCCGGCCGGAAGTCCCCGGAGTTGGGGACTGGCTTCAGTAGAATCTGCTGGGACTCCCAGCTGCTTCTACTGAAGCCTTCCGAGTAAACGGCCAGAACGCCGACACCTCCTCATCTCCACCGCTCCCATGTTTTATTTTGTGTTGTCATAAGTTAGTCTCTCTGCGTTTCTGCGCGGGGCTAATGCTAATGCTAATAATGCTAATGTGAGGATAATACAATGGCGGCTCTCCAAAACATTTCAGACTTTTACGGGGCGTGGTTTGCAATCGCCCAGCCAATCAGAACTGGGGTACTTTTTTCCCACAGGAAAGTACCTGCTCTCAGCAGGCGCTAAAAATGGGGTGAAAAGTTCCCGGCACTTAGTTATTTTTTTGGTGTGAACGCAACATCAGGGGTACTAACGGAACTAAACACGAAAAGTACGGGTGAAAAGTACTCGGTGTGAACGCGGCTATTGACAGCGTAGGAGTGCCCAGGGGAGTCCCAGACGAGTTTAAAGCTATAAACCAGATTTTAGCAGGGTTCGAATCCATTTTCCTTTGGCCTACCATAAATAAGAATGTTGACTGGATTAACTATATCTATTACAATCAGCTGAGGTTCATGAATCACTCCATGGACGCGATCGATGGACTAAATGAGCAGCTGGACAAGACAAGTCAGATGTCTTTGCAGAACAGAGTGGCCCTAGATATGTTGCTGGCAGAAAAAGGGGGTGTATGCAAAATGTTTGGAACATTATGTTGTACTTTCATCCCAAATAATACCTCACCTGATGGATCAGTAACCAAGGCTCTGAAGGGACTCACCACTTTGAGCAAGGAGTTAGCAGACAACAGTGGGATAGAGAAGAACCCCCTAGGGGATTTCTTTGATGGTTGGCTGGGGAAGTATAAGGATTTCTTTCTGAGTGGACTGATGTCTATTGTAGGCATGGGTGTAGGAAGCATCCTGAATGTGGGGGGGACATTTTTAACGGAGGGTGTGGGGGTCCTCCCCCAAAAAAAATTAAATATATTTCCTGTATTCTGGTGCATTTTAACAGGTGGTTTGATACTTTTATGTGGCTATACTAGCATGAGGAAAATGATGGGTACATTTTGTAATTTCATCCAGTAGTAAAGAAAGGAAACATATTTGATTATTAATTCAGAGCCGTCTTTGAATTAATAAAAAGCAGTTTAAATGCCCATTTTTTGTACATTTATATAGAACAATAAATATTTGTGAGTGCATTGAGAGATATTGTTGTGGAGAGTCATTTATATATAAATCGCAAAATACATTTGTGATTCCTTCTGTGAGCATTTATTAATATTGAGACTGATCTGACTCCATACAGATGTTAAGTTCACCTAGGAATGGTATCATTGACTTAAATGTTCAAATAAATGTTGCTCTTCTGTCTATACTGGTCATATGATGCCCCTTGACTGAAATGTTTCCTGTTCAATATCCCCACTGATTTCCTTAAAATTCTGAGATGAGAGTCCACATCACAATTTACTCTAAACTGTCATTTCCCTTTCATCACTCACCTCAGCAATGGACCTCTCTCCACTGTCCCTGTATTCTGCCTCTGACTCACTCTCAAGCGCCTAGATGTCAAGAGAGGTGGTGGAGTGATCATTATTTATTGAGCAGTATACTCTTTCTCATTGAATCATAACAAGTCATACTGAATGTAAATACAACTGACTCTAAAGTAAGTCCCAGTCTGTGACATTGGACATTTTGAAGACTCAAAGTCCCAAGCAGTGGAATATTAGCTAGTCTATCTAATGTGCACAGAAAATAAATAATTAACTGAATACTGGGATGGAAATTACCTATAAGCACTCAGTAAAACATAAACATACACAAAAAGCTTCTGAATGATAAGAAGTATAATTAAAACATAATGCACATTATCATTTTGAGAGAGAGTACCTAAGTTAAAGAACTTAAAACACACTGACTGCGTCTCTACATGGATCAACAGATCTGAGCTGTCCAACTATGGCAACACTCCTTGAACAACATGTGCGCGCTATGTGAGAATCTGCCTTGGTACAAAGTAGCAGTGAAAACATGGCACGGAGTTTCATTGATTTGGGCATTCTCTCAATAAGCAAGTGGAATGGATTTGATAGGAAGCACTGACACAGCGCTCTACAGAGTGTGGCGAGTGGATAGACCGATGCACGGACTTTCCACATAGTAAAAGTGGGGGGGTCTAAACTAATCATTTGAAAAAGTGGGGGGGACTTGTCCCACCCTCATATAATGGCTGCGACGCCCATGATTGTAGGTGTGATTGTGACATTGGGACTGTGCGCTTGTTGTTGTTCGTCATTCATCCGCGCTTTAACACACTGACTGATTAATGGGGCCCTCAACCAGGAACACATTAGGGGTCAATATCTACTTGGGGGACAGTTTCCAATGCTAGCTGAACAGGACGACCCACCCCCATATACAGATATTGATGAAAATTATGAGTTAGTTTGACATGGATGTTCAGAGATGAGATTGTTCAATGAATGTCCAGCAGATGTGATGCCATAAAATGATATCTTGAAAAAGTGAACAAGCTACAATGGTAAAATGGAGCCATCCATTTCAATTTATTTTAGACTATGCCAAGATAGTTTATTTTGTATTCTTTATTCTGTTATACTATTCTAAAATAGTACCTTTCGTGTTTTTATTATTTTGCACTATTCTAAAATAGTTGGTTTCTTTTTAAGTATTATACTGTTGTAACTTTAACGATTCGCAAAATGTTATGTGTTTTTTTTTATACTTTGTAAAAACAAGTGCCTTAACAATGAGCGTGGTAAGGGAACAGTTTCTGTGAAAGGAGGGAGAAAGAAATGTTCCAATACCAAGCCATGCTGCTATTTTTAAGAATGATATTAAATGTTAATACTAGAAGTTATGCACAAGGGAAAACTTCTATGTTTAAGCACAATCAAAGTATTTTTGTATTTTTATAAAGTTGAGGTTATTGAACCATTCCATTTTTTGACTGTATGTTTTTTATATGAGTTATGTACTATGTAAGGTTCAGATGAAGAACTCATTGATTTGAGTATTTTGTACACACTTTTAATGTGTGTAAGGAGGGACTGTTAGTAATTTAATCAATGTTTTATGGCATAATTTAGTTTAGACATGCCATCAATTTAAATGTTGATTTTTTGCACAAGGTCTAATGTTAAGCTTTTATTTTGAAAAGACTTCCGGTTTGAACAAACCAGGGAATACAAGTTTATTTTGAAAAGCTATGCCGGAAGTTATCTCTGAAATACTGACAGCAACTTGAACTCAATGTTTGACCAAACGTAAACATAACCAGCCGTTAAAATGAGATTAATAAAGTGATGCAAGAAGATGTGTAGAGAAGAGGCGTGTTTAGTCATGTGTTGAATGTACACTGTAAAGATCCTTTGAAAAATGTGATAGCGGATATTGGAGAAACTAGCGGAAGTCACCAGCAACAGAGCCAGCGGGCGGGAGGAGCCAAACTCTGATATTTAAAGATGGAATGTTTTTTGTTGTGTCCTTTTTACACCTACTCCTCGGAGGACAACAGCTGTTTTCCTCCTTTGAACTGCCGCCTGCTTGTAACATTACCACGCCTTATTTTTATTAAAGTACCACCATTTGAAACTTTAGCCGAGACTCACTGATCTCCTTATTTTAAAACTTTCTCTTCTGGACTCGAGAATAAGGGACATTATCAACATTACATAGCACTAAATATAAACAGACTGATTAATGTGAATATTACTGTAAACTAACCTGTGTAAAAGTTTCTCGAATACATTTTTTTACCCTGCCCCTCAAAGAATCGGAATTGAGAATCGTTAAGAACCTGAATCGAAAAGTAGAATCGGAATCGGAATCGTGGAAATTCAAACGATACCCAACCCTACTGAAGTGCAAACCCAACTCCCGCTAGCATTTAAGCCTCCACCACTCGCAAAAAAGTTCAGACCGAGCCAAAGCTATTACAAACGCCAAATATCCTTATGTTGCCATGCTAGCAAAGCGCTACCTGGCTGTATCTGCTACCTCTGTCCCTAGCGAGACACAGGAGCAGCAGATCTGCCCTTTCGGCAAGCAATGTGGACAAGTTCATTTTTCTTTAAAAAAACATGAAAATACAATGACAAGCAAGTCATAATGTCAAGCTGGCTGCTTAGGTACTAGTACAGTACAGTTCAAATACAGATTATTTCAGTTCATCGAAATGCTGCACCTTAATGTTTATTTTATTATATTTTGTATTTATTTGAGTGAATACATTATTCACAGTTTAATAATAATTTTAAAAAACTAAAAATATTTTATGTTTTGTGATAATTGTTTCTGCTGTACCGAAAACGTACCGAACCGAACCGTGACCTAAAAACCGAGGTACGTACTGAACCGAAATGTTTGTGAACCGTTACACCCCTACTGTACAGTGATGTCAAACTGCTGACTCCTTCCGTGCAGATGCTCTTCACCTCCTCCCCTTGTCAAATCCTGAGTGTAGTCTCTGTGGGGCAGCAGTGACAATAGCCTCATCCCAATACCCCTCCTCGACTCCTCTCTTCCCCTCCTCCGGGACTTGACCCGGAAATCGATCAAGACACGCCATTTTGAAGGATGCCCCAATAGCTGAAATGCACACGGAGGAGTCGAGGAGGGGTGAGGGAGGAGGGGTGCGGGAGGAGACGAAAGGGAGGATACACGCGAGCAAACTATGCAGAAGTGTTTTCACTACTCGCGTATAAAAGCCCCGCCCCCACCTTCACAGCTGGTCCATTTCAACAGAGGAAAACCGACAACTGGAAGATGAGTGGAAAAGCGTCACATAAATGTATAAGTGCTCACAGCTCCGTGGGAACTATTGTGTGCAATGCATTTCTAAAAGGCTTTCACATTACTATAATTATATTTGTATTTAAATGTAGGCTACATTTTACACCAAAACGGAACACAAAAGCAGGACCAACCATCATACATTGAATTCCTTGACTAACAAGAGAAAGATTCATTTAAATAAATATTTAACCACAAATGGGCCGGTTCTAAGGAGTTATTCAGTTAAGCCTGATGAGAGGGGATACAGCTGTGCACATGTCATCATTAACAGACGTCGTTTAAAAGTGACGTTTGAGTGAACGAGGACATCCCAATTAATACCTGAGGACTCCTCTGTCCTCGCGTCACCTCCTCGTGTCTCTCGCTCGCATCTTACGGAGGCGGAGCTAAGACGCAAGGAAGGGAAGCGAGTGAGGAAAGGAGGAGTCGAGGAGGGGTATTGAGATGAGGCTCATGTAGTTGCTCACAAACATGCACAGTGCAGTCTTGTTTCCACTGCTCCTCAAATAGTTCCTGGTTATAATACTTGTGTTATTCTTCAGAGCTGGGTCCTCATTACAGATCTGCACTTTTTTAAATGCACCTGCATTGACACACCCACATGTTTGGCACATATTATATATATATGTAGAAATTCAATGTGCGGTCATGGTATTTGACAGGTATGACAGCCCACAGTCAATCAAAGACCCGGAGAGGCAAAGGAGAGGTGCAAGTAATGGAAGGCCTACACATGTTATCACTGGCAAAACAAATGTCCCAAACTACAGGAAGTACTTGAGGAGTAGTGGAAACAAGACTGCACTGTGCATGTTTGTGAGCCACTACATTGTCATTGCTGCCCCACAGAGACTACACTCAGGATTTGATGAAGGGGAGGAGGTGAAGAGCATCTGCACAGCAGGAGTAAGCAGTTTGTCATCACTGTACAGTGATCAGAAGGAGGCAGACACAAGGATGGTGCTCCATGCCATACATCTTGCTGAGTCATATTCCCGCATCATTGTGAGGTCTGATGACACAGGTGTGGAAGTATTGCTCATATATTATGCAAGCAAATACATGTTTGGTTCATCTCTAGTGTGCATGCATGCAGGCCATGGAATGAGAGAGAGATATGTCCCCATCAACACCATATGTGAGAACATTGGAAAAGACATGTCTAACTGTCTACCAGCATGTCATGCACTCACTGGCTGTGGCACAACAAGTATTTTGCACAGAATAGGAAAGACAACAGCATTCACCAAACTCAAGACCCATCTCAGCAAGCTGGCCCATTTTGGACTCTGCCTGCTTGGAAGAGTCTTTGCCAGTCTCAAGAGAATTTGCGCTTCTGCTATATGGAAAAAAGGAAAATTGACTGATGTGCACAAACTTGGATGCCCAATCCCAGAGCTTGAAGATTAATCACGGGGACAGTAGTCCTAAACGATATCTGGGGATTATGGGTAGTGTAGTGTCTTCGGCCATCCTAAACTCGAAAATGCTCGAAATGTCCCTTACAGGCCTACGTCTGTTTCCGGTTCTTTTTATTTTGAAATTCAGTTCCTGAGGAACGGCAAAAAAGATTATGGAAATAAACCAATAAATAAAAACAAGGATAATTGTGTGTTATTGGTGAGTAAATAAGAGTGTGTTATTTTGAAAAGAATAACAAATTAGAAGGAAAAAAAGATTTAAAAAATACAGATTTCAGTATCCTGAGGCTCTGAGCCCCATTTATTTTCCTCACAGACGGCAACAAAAGTCCGAAATTATACGATTTAAAATAAAAGCAATAATTGTGGCTTGATATTGAGTAAGAACATGTTTTTATGAACCACACAGCTTCCGGTCTTCCACGACCCGACCTGAGAAAAATACGTGCTGCTGCAGGCACGAAACATACTAGCAGTAGAAATACATTGCTTTTAAAATCGTTCTGTGTGACACGAAAAAAAGGGGATAATCGTGTTGGTGAACACGAATCAATAGATTAAATGTCGTGACTATAACACGAAAGGCAGTGAGGCTGGGTTGGTTAATGGACACATTCAAACACTTTTTCTTTTACCAGCTGTATTCACCTTGCAGGTGCAACTATGTGGCTTTTATCCTGGATAAAGTGTTTGAGTCATGGATGTTTAAAGTTTAACGTCTTCATATTTGTCTAATTATATAGTTGACTTTTGATTCAGGAAGTATGACGCGGTGCACTGTCAGTACGCTTCTCCATGTTTGTGATTGGTCGAATGCTCCAAATACCACCCCTTTCATGTGAACGCGCACCTAACTAGATAGGGCACGGCTGGCTTGAGCGATCCACTTGATAACCCGTGTCGTAGTACCGTTTAGCGAGAGCGCGTATGTTTTGGATTAGGCCAACCGGCTAACTCAAACATATCCAGGTTAGGTTGAACCAACTTCGTAGTACAGGCCCCAGGAAGAGGAGACAGAGTTGATGTGGTAAAAAAGGTTTATTAACCAAAAAACCCTCCAGGAGACAAAAAGAGGGATTCGATGTCCACTTAATCCTGGGCCAGGGTTTATCTCCAGCGGAGGTGCGGAGATGCACGGAGGTACGCTGGCGAGATGAGCCGAGGATTCTGAGCTGGCGAGAGTTTACCGGTTGGAGCTGGTGTGTGTGGAAGCACAGGGAAAACACCTGCGAGGAGAGCCGGGGATCCAGAGCCGGCGAGAGTAGACAGGCTTGAGCCGGTGTGCGTGGAAGCACGGAGGAACACAGACGAGGGGTTGATGGCTGGACGTGGCAGGCAGAGGAGTAGGCAGACGGATACTGAACAGAGAGAGCACAAGGTAAGGATAACAAGAACACAGAGAGTATAGTTTAGCTACAGCGAATTTACCAAGTCGTATTACCAGCGTGGTGAAACGACGAACTGGTGAATACTGGATGGAGGAACCGGTAATATATGCAGGTGAAGGTGGTGTAATCCGGATGATGAGCAACAGCTGAGGAGGTGAGTTGGCGGGAAACAGAAGTGGTACAGCCACGCCCAGCTAGGAAGACAGACACACAGACAGACAGACAATAACAAACACAAAACAAAGGGGAGAAGAAGGAGGGAGAACTGCAAATCCTCACAGTTACGTTGATTTGTTTGTCCTTCTCGGACCATGCACTACGCTTTTCAGTGGTTTTGTGTTAGAAAAGAAAGCAACCTATCCGATCTTGTTCTGGGTCTCTGCGTATAATATCCTTTAACCAAGGTATTCTACATCCTTGATCGAATGCCCTGGCACTGAATGAGAGTGTACTTTTGGACTGACAGTTTGATCAACCAATCATATATTGATTTGTAGCCAATGGGCATATTCTTTCAGAGTTTCCCTCGGTTCCAGGGTACTCTAGAACAGGGGATCTCAAACTTTTAGTTTATGCGGACCACTATTTATTATCAAGGATTTTCGCGGACCACCTCATATGCAAACCGTAAAAATAAGTGCATATATAAACGTAGTGTTAAAACGGTGATATTTTTTTATAGTTAATTATAGACAATCAAAAGTAAATTGAAGCCTATCTGATACTCTTGTGCGCGGTGTCTGTCTGCGTTGTGTATGTTTCTCAAAGAGGACGGCGGACGGTATTTTAATTAGGTCATCCCAAACAATGCCACAAGTGCGCACTCGCGCAGTGCACTCACAAAACGGGCAGACAGGTCTACAAAAACTACCGGTATGCTTAGTCCTACTTTAGTTACTGTACTGCAAACAGCAGACGGCGCTGCGCTCAACACACACAGACTCAAAACCATGGACACACAGGCATATAAGTAACATAAACAATGTATAGGCCTGTTCCATAAAGGCTTGAGCTACAGTATTGCAACTAATCAGACAGCGCTGCCTCTCTCTCTCTCTCTCTCTCTCTCTCTCTCTCTCTCTCTCTCTCTCCCCCTCTCTCCACTTTCAAAATCTATTTAAATCTCAAAAAAATAAAAAATAAATTCCCAAAGCTGTCCTGAAATTAACTTATTAAATAACCTAAACGAAAAATATAGCCTACTCAGGGGTGGATCTAGAAAGATATTCATGGGGTGGCAAGAGGGTGGCAGGAGATTTTGAGGGGTGGCATCCCCTGGCAGAAGTATGCTGATTTAATCGCAGTCATATCAATCAATGTTAACTTCGAAAGCCACAATATTGATATTTTAACTGAATAACATAGGTGACATTATTATGGCACATCAGTAAAGCCTTAAATATAAATATATAAGGTGGCAGACATAATTGAATGCATTTTAACTTAACAATAACTGAATTAGTTTGTTTCACTCTTAGACCAGCAGGGGTACCAAATCTATGCAGACTGCTGCAGTAAGTACATTAATTAACTGTCTCATCGATGTTTGTCTGAATTAATATGATAATATTAACAATCATATTATTCCTATCAGCTGTCAATCACTGTTATGATGCGGCGATTACCATTCTGTTCAGCAAAACACTTCACAAACTGATTAAGATTCAAAGCTTTAGTGCGTTTTGATTCAATGCTGAGTACAGTACAAATACCTCGTTCCTTCCGTGTACAGTACTTGGGTCCGGATGCTTCTCGTTTTGCGCCGTCGAGTTCAAATGAAATCACCGACAATCATATTTCCACGCTCACGCCAGGGCCGGGGGAGGGGTTACAAGGCTCGTATCTTGTGGTGCATTCACTTGCACGGACATAAGAGATTTTCTCTCATAAATGTCCGATGAGCCCAATGACCACTACCCTACTGCCTGATATCATTAGAAAGCTAGGAATCTCCTCTTTCCAACAGTGTATACAACTCAAAATGTGTCTTTGGGTCAATGCGACTGATTTCGAGTCACAAGCAAGTCACATATGAGGTGGTCCCCGAAAATCCTTGATAGTAAAAAGTGGATTTTATTTAGCTTTTTTCCATGGACCATCTGCAGTACCCTCGCGGACCACGAGTGGAACCGCTGCTCTAGAAGGCCCGCTAGTTAACTGGCTCGAGACAGAGGATCATAAATGCGACGAAGCAATTCATGCAGCTTTATTGTTTTTAATGTTGAAATGACAAGTGCAACAGGTGAAGATGTGAAGTTGTTGCGGAATTGTTGTGAGTACCCTTTTCAAGGGGGGGGGGGGGTGTGTGTGTCTACAGAAGGTCCAGTTGTGATAGACACGGTTCGCCACTGCAATAATCACACTGTCTCTGAGGTGCAACGTAAAACAACACAAAAATGAAGTTCCTGTTAGACTACAAAACTATTCAGTGTGAACACAGCCTCTCTGTCATGGAAGATATTCCTCTTGTCGGCCTTGTTGGAGCACCACCCAGTGGCTGGTTGAAGGTTCGACTCTGCTCCGCGCCGATCGTTGATGAGTAGCCTTTGGAAGGAAAGGACTCGAACACCGAGGTCTGAGATAAGCAATGAGCTGATTTTAATTGGTAAAAGCAACAGTACAAAATACAGAGTACCCCGGACTCAATTCTGCTAGCGTGATATACGTTATACGTATCAGGACAGTAAGTCAGAAGAGAGTGTTGAATATTGATATTGAGACACCTTACATACAAATTCTGTGAGAGGAGTTGTGTCGGTTGCTCCTCCCTTCATATCTTCCAATTGGTTGTTCACTCCTGGGCGGGACCCTAGGCAATGAATCAGCAGAAATATAGAAATACGCTGTATTCAACTTTTCTGCTATAACACCATAGCTGGAAACTGTGAATACAGGTACATTAGCCTCCATGTCACAGGTTGCACAGAGGAACTCCATGTCCAGTGGAACACAGTCCAGGCACCTAATAGCCGCTTCTTCTGCACAGCATCTGTGGCACTTCTGAATGGCTATTCTCTCAGTTGAGAGTTTTGCATTAAAAAGCATTGGCCTAGCAGTTTTCATTCTCACATCTGTGAGAAGCTGCCTTTGTGCCCAAGCAGAAACCGTTCCGTCTGTTGCCTCCGGAACCTGGACTGCAGTTAGGGTGTCCCTTAACTCTTAGATGTGTTTCTAAAAAATAAAACAGCTGTTAAGCCACCCTAAAACTGGTATGATGGATATTAAGGTAGTATACTGAACCACTTTTCAGTTGGAAAAATATATGCGGACTAATAATAGCAACATGCTATGAATCATTATATGCATCCAAAGCAATATTAGCAAGTGATACTTATACCAAATATCCATTCACTTGTCATGAAACAGTCAATACTCAATACTTTATTATGATTAACTAGATTTGGAAAATTGGGAAAAACTGTACTGCCAGTCAACTGCTGTTATAATCAGGGGTGCACATAACTTTCTCAGTGAGGTACTCAGATGAGAGTACCTGGAGTCAGTGTTTGGTACTCCAACTTCTGGCTCCACTCAAAGTTATTTATTTGCCCTCTGTATCGCGAACGTCAATGGGGGGGGGGGTACTAGTGGAGTAACGTTGTGATCAGCTGTTTTAGCGCAGTTCTCCAGTGGGGGGAGTCTCCATCCACAGCCGGTTGGCATAGTTTAGACAATTCCGTTGTACAGACCGACGTTAACAGCAGCCCTGTCTGTGCACACGGAGTCCGGTGATCTAACCGCCTTCTGGAAAAGCTTCACAAGTACGTCGGTACGCAAATGCGCTTATTGACACAAGTGACGGTACGCATTTCAGATTGTTGCCGCGCATGCGTACCTGCGTACCAGTTATGTGCACCCCTGGTTATAATCAATATACTCACCAAGACTACCAAACTCTTGATGTTCTAGCTGAAGGCCTTCCTCATGCACAGGATCGTCTCTTCTGGCTTGTGAAGCTGCAGAGACAGTCTAATGAAACTAAGAACATATTACCGCAGCATCACAATGACAATTTACATTTGGCATACTTTTATCCAAATCGAGGTACACATGTTCAAAAATACAACACAAGCAAGGATTATCAGTCACAGGCTCTTAAAATATCTTGATTTAATTTGAAAATGTTTTAAACATTGCAACAGATTTGTCAAGAGGTATCTTTAAATTACATAATTTCATACTGTGTACACCAAAATAACTTTGTTATGAATTATCTTTATTCTTAGACTTAGAAATCATGATATAGTAAAGAACAAACCTGATGCGGAGCGTTGTGTTTCCCGTTGTCTCTCACGTCTGTGTGTGACCACTGGATTAGAAAGAGGTCTCTTCCTGCTTTTTCTTTTCTTTTTCGGAGGGATGGCAGGGATTTCAGTGGCCATGGCAGCCTATATTTTTTCAGAGATTGAGATTAACAACAAAGTTGTAATACAACATAAGACAGCAGCACTTATATTTGAGCAATTATTTAACGGTTGCATAAAAAGGTCTAACTGACCCTTTACATTACATCAATAAAAAGCAATAGCAATGATTATATTCAGTGGCGTTTTTATATGTACAAAAGTGGAGGGCACAACACACTTAGATTGTCTATATATAAGCTTCTGCAGTGAGGTTCATGGCTGGTGAGGCACTGACTCTTCAGGTTTACAAATATTATATTTTGACCTAAATGAAAATATAATATTATTTTCAAAAGCTTTTTTTGTCTGATGCTTCGATTATTTTTTAAAGAGACAGTTCAACAAAAGGATACCCAAAAAAATGTAATTTTATCATTTAAAGGTAACCTATCATGCTATATTTGAACAATATATTGTAGGGCCATACCTATATAAAGTATATAAATATAGTCAACAACAATTACAATCTGATGACAGGCCGATGCCCAAACTGGAGCTGTGTACAGCGAGGGAAAAAGGAGCGAATCGGACGTAAAACGTTAAAGGTCTCCTGATTTAGTTTGTGATTGAATGCTTATTAGAGTTTCGGCTGGAGAGTGTATGCGGACCTGTTTGTTAGATAACAGGCGTGTGTAAGCCCTGCATCTGTATGATACAAATGTGTGTAAAATTATACCGGGCGCTGTAATCACTCATCTGGTTACGTTATTACATTGACCACCACACCCCCGAACCAAAAGAAAGGACGTATTATTGGCTTCCCCTAATTTTTTCCCCACGCCACGCTACTGGCAGAAACCCTCCTTTTTACGCAGCGGTCCAGACATAGACATCAAACGGCGACACATATTCAGTTGCCAGTTACTTTGGCATTAGGGCAGGGATATCTAGATACTTTCCAAGGTTTGACATAATTAATTGTGCTACTTTTAAAGCAAGCAACGACGTTCCTCAAAAAGCTCCTCAAAAACGCTATCGAAGCAGAACACCTTCATGTCAATCTAGATCCCTCCGCTTCGCGTCGGGCTCCTGATCAGCCTCTCGGTGTTCTTTTCCCCATAATGACCGCGTCGCTGCACATGAACCCTTACATATGATTATATAGAGTCATTATTCATTTGTTTTAAAGCAGGAGGCGCAAACGCTTGCCTCGGGGAGGGAGAAAAAGAGCCACAGCGGAGAATAAACGGGGCAATTTATGATTAAAACATGATAAAAAGTAGGGTAGACATGTGGATATTATCCGGCTGAACAAAACGTGCATTTATCTAACAGGTACGTTTCCCACAGATCTTATTTTTTCAACCCAGTCTCATAAAAAAACGTGTAATAACTACGTTGGTCCACAACGTAGGACGTAGTATTTCTACAAAAACGCCTCTGAAATTGTAAGATCCCTACGTTTTTTTCACCATTCATTCCAATGGCCTCGCGTCTATGTCACGTGATCTTCACATTTCTCCCTGCAGAAAAAGAAAACATGGCCGAACTTCGTTTTATTCTCGGTGTAAAATGCCTATTTTAAAGTTAGTTTGGCCATTAAAATGCGTTTTGATGTCATTTGATGCGAGAAATATGAGTTGTTATTTCAGATTATGTGTGCAGTGGATGTACATGATCTTTAGTTTGCTAGTTATTACGAAGATTACTTCAGGAAATTGTGTCAATACAACGTTTTCATTGTTACCAAGGTGGTTGCTAGGGACGCTGCTATCGATATTATTTCTGTTATGTTGTGTAACTGTTTAATGGTGTTATCTTTATTGCTACCCCCTTCCCCGTCAACAATAACACATAATTATCCTTGTGTTTATTTATTTGTTTGATTAATAAACACAAGTTGGAGTCAGGACCGAGGGTGTTTCGCGCCTGCAACAGCCTGGCAGCAGCACGTATTTTTCTCAGGTCGGGTCGTGGAAGACCGGAAGCTGTGTGGTTCATAAAAACCATGATAAAAACATGTTCTTACTCAATATCAAGCCACAATTATTGCTTTTATTTTAAATCGTATAATTTCTGACTTTTATTGCCGTCTGTGAGGAAAATAGTATCCTGAGGCTCAGAGCCTGTATTTTTTTTTTTTAAATCTGTATTTTTTAAATCTTTTTTTCCTTTTAATTTGTTATTCTTTTCGAAATAACACACTGTTATTTACTCACCAATAACACACAATTATTTATTCATTGGTTTTTTCCATAATCTCGTTTTTTTTTGCCGTTCCTCAGGAACTGAATTTAAAAATAAAAATAACCGGAAACAGACGAGGGATTACCCAAGATCCTCAGCTATGGTTTAAGATCGCTGATTGGATGTTTTAGCCTCAATGCATGTTGGGATTTGGTGTTTATATGATATGAAATCGGAAAAACATAAAAAAATTATCAAATAATACTTAATTCCGAGTGTTCTTGCATTTCTCTTTGAAAGTCATCACATAACGGCATTGTAATACACGGTTCGGCTGCATTACAAATTACATATCTGCCGTAGTTCTTTATTTATAGAACCCTGATCAGAAGACCTTTGGAAAAACTGGAAGCAATGCCGACCCCGTCCCGTTTAGCGTGGATCCCCGCGTCGCCCCTCCGCAGCCCTCTGGGTCCGAGCGACCCTCCCTC
>CALSBZ010039152.1:0-13058 GCA_943591055.1 Gobionotothen gibberifrons | reverse complement strand
GGGAACAGCCCGAAAAGCCATCCCCCTTAAGCACCGCGGCTTTAAGGGGAATATACTACCTAGAAAGACTGCTATGTGTAGGCCTGGAAGTGACCAGTGCCAAACCCCCCCCGAGCACTGCGGCTTTGAGGGGAATATACTACCTATCGAGACTGCTGTATCTAGTCTTGAGGCAGTCCCCCAAGCGTGCAGCTAAGAGGGGAATATACTATAATCTAACCCAGCAACCACCTGGTATGCAGATAACAGAATTCAATGCATTTTTAAACATTTATTCAATTATCGAGTAGTGCGAGAGCTCATGGTTCTTTGAGCTGAAAGGATCTCATCTGTATGAAGCCTGACGTAGCGCTGGTATGCAGAAGATGACCAGCGGCCCAGGGATTTCAGGGTTGAGGTAGGCAGGAGGAGAGCCGCAGTTGTGGCAGCGCCGATTCTTAAAGAGTGAGGGGAATAGTGACTTGGGGGTAGGCCACAGCTTAGACAGAGATCACGCAGCTTGGACGAGAACCATGATCTCGTCAAGGGTTTGCAGCCATCGATAATGAACAGGGGTGCCGACCCATGTGTCCGAGGTCGATGATGCAGAAAGTTGAGCATGGAAGATAGAGGGCAAAAAACAGTATTAGTTTTGGCAATGATTATTTGAGTTCCTTTACCGGATCTATCAGACTTTGAATGTTTCAAAAACAGTGTGTACATTTGATCTTCCAATGTTAAATCGTTAAAGGTGAGATCGTACTGAGGATCAAAGGAGAGAGATCTTGTTGTATATTCACCACACCTGAGAAACCCAAAGAAAGCCATTAACAAGACTGCATCCAGCATAATGTCGATGTATCGGGAAAAACACCCTTGCCTTAACTTGGAAGGAAGAGGCAGTCTTTTATCATTGCCTGGAGGACGTGTCTTCTTGAGGCCGTTGAGGAGCAGTCGAATGGAAGGGTTCCTGAGGATGCTTTCTGATGCTGGGTCTTTACATCTAATGTGGAACTGAATCCCTGCTAGCATTGCTTTTATGCTTTGCACTTGAAGATTGCGGGATTCGAATGAGAATACAATAAATGCACAGACGACAGATATATCTAATGGATAAGAACACAGAAGAAGGTTGATGCAGAAGGAAGAGAAGAAATACCAAGCTGAATCGTAGGCTTTAATTGTGCTTTTGGCTAGACCAAGTCTCATGTATTTGGAGGCAGAATACAGGAGACCCTCGAGGGGCTTGGATATGCTTAGTCCAAAGTCATTCGGTGGAACGCAGGGCATGGCAAGGTGGTGGGCTTCGCTTGGGGACACATGGTTTTGAACTCCTGAAATTTAAAGCGAGACAGAGCATCAGCTATGCGATTAACATGCCCGGGAATATGAGTAGCTCGCAAGATGAAGTTATTAATTACGCATGTCCAGGTTAAGCGCCGCATGAGACTGTTGATCATTGGTATTTTTGAGCGCCCTTTGTTGATGATGTCGACGGTAGCTGCGTTGTCGCAGAAAACAGTAATTTGTTTCCTGGTCCATCTGGTGCCCCAGATCGAGCAAGCGACAACAATAGGATAGAGCTCGAAGAGGGCGGTAGATTTTGAAGTATTTTCGAGGGACTGGATCTCAGTTGGCCAGACATCTGCGAACCATTCTTTACAAAAGAATCTCCCGAACCCGATGAAGGGTGCAGCGTCTGTGAAGAACTGGAGAGAATCTGAAGACTCCACGAGGTCATTGTAAAAGAATGAAATGCCATTCCACTCTTCGCACAGAGAGGCCCAGAATCGAAGATCTGAGCGACAACCATCATCTAGGACTATAATGTCTTTAAGGTTTTGGACAGAAGAGGCCAGCGCTAGCAGCCGTGAAACAAATGAGCGGCCGTGTGGGATGATGCGCATTGCAAAGTTAAGGTGGCCTAATAAGGATAGAAGATCCCTTTTTGAGATACTAACGGCAGCGGACCATGATTTGATGCCTTCTCTGATGCGGGACAGCTTGTCTAGTGGGAGTGAAGCTTGCATCAGCACGCTATCGAGGGTGATACCGAGAAATTCTAAACGCGTGGAAGGACCTACGGTTTTCTGTTCTGAAAGGGGTACACCTAGCTCTTTGAAAAGGTTTTTCACTGTGGAGATGCTGCGGGCTGGTGGGGACGAGGGAAAGTCGACTACTAGAAAATCATCTAAAAGATGAAGGACGAAAGGGAGTTTATAGGTGTTGTAGAGTATCCAGCATAGCGCTTCTGACAAGGTGTCGAAGATGCGTGGACTACTACGGCAACCGAATGTCAGTTTTACTGAGAAGTAAAACTTGGAACGCCATTTCACGCCAAATATATGCCATTGGGAGGGGTGAAGTGGCATGACTTTGAAGGCATCTACGATGTCTGCTTTCCCCAGCCATGCACCTACCCCTGCTGACTTGATCATCTGTACAGCATTATCAACAGAAGCGTAGAACAGGGAAAACTGCTCTTTAGGGATTAGGCTATTGATACTCTTGACAGAAGAATCATGGGGAGCGGACAGGTCGATAATGAGACGTTTTTTGTTGGAATATTTCCTCGTAGCGATCCCTATGGGGCTTGATCTGAAGATAGAGAAGAAGGGTTTTAACGTGGGGCCTATCATGTATCCGTTTTTAACTTCTTTTAATAGTAACTCGTCTACTACTCCTGGCTCTTTCAGAGCAGACTGCAGATTTTTGCAGACGTGGGTCACTTTGGGAAGCCAGCATAGACCTGCTAGGAAACCTTGAACTAAGCCTGTGATAAGGTAATTGACGAAACATCTGTTGGGATGATTAGATAGAGCCTTGGAAAGTGCTGGAACATTCACTGGAGTCGAAGGATGCTTCATGTTTATTTCCCCGATTTCATGGGGCGAGATCTCCTGGGGCACACCGAGCGTGGGTGGCCGTCTCCGCACCAACTACACACATGCATGAATTTACATTTAGTATACGTACAGACATTCTCATTGAAATTGTTGCATACAATAGGCTTAAATCCGGAGGGATATACCTCTCTCCTTGGTTGATTTGCAGTATGGAACATTTGATTCCTAGGCTGGGGCATAGTTTTAGCCGTGGAAAGTTCCTGCTGAGCGGTTCTTGGGCACAGGGAAGTTGAGTGTGCAAAGGAACCACAGATAGAGCATGTGAGGGTTCTATGCCCCGTGAAATGCCTGCTGATGAGAGTCAGGTCGATAACGGACCAATCTAATCTTTGATTGTACCGCTGGATATACATCGCTGCTTTGGCAGAGAAGGACTTGTGGTACTCATAGAAAAGAGAGCCACCGTAGGAGAGAGCAAGATCAGCAATAATGGCCAAATACGTATCTAACTCTGCTCTACGCTGAGGATAGATTTCACATATAATGTCTCTAAGGACACCAAAAGCTACGATGAATTCTGCCATGGACAGAGATTTAGATAGTCTGGGGTCGCTGTCTTTAAGTAGGACGGAGAAATCTCCGCAGTCCACAAATCTTTTGACAGATTCAGATCCACATAATAGACTGGTAAAAATCTCTCATACACACATGTGAAACACTCTCACAGACACACACAACAGCGTTGCAGTCGGGAAGAAAAGCAATGTGGAGCGAGAGAGCAAGAGAGAGAGCACACCTTTATCTATTTAATAAAGTTGTAAAAAATAAAGTAAGAAATCATTCCAATGTGTACTATAGGACAGTAAAAAGTTTAAAAGGGGAAGGATTAGTAAAATATGCATAGATAAAAAGAAAGAATGCTAACTAGGTAACATAAGATAAGAATAAACAAGTTTAATTGATTTGTTATTGGTTGTGATCATATTCTAAAGATGTTTGGATTATTGAAAAGTATACAGCTCCCTTTCATCTGAGTGTTGAGAGCTGTATCCATCAATTCATGTTGTGCTCAAAGTAGGGCTGCTCGATTATGGCAAAATTCATAATCTAGATTATAATTCAACTGAAAAAATTAGTAATTTTAAAAAATCGTTTTATTTCGATTATGTTTTCATAATCGTTGCAAGCCAAAATCGTAATTGCGATTAAAATACGATTAATTGAGCAGCCCCAGCTCAAAGTGCACCAGATTGATGCATTTCACTTCAACATTTAAAAAAAATCTTCCTGGGGGTGCATGCCCCCGGACCCCCCTCACCAAATAAAGCAGGTTAAAATAATTAAATTGCATACATTTTATTTGAGTAAACACTGAAAACGGGTCCCACAGACCCAAACAGCACACAAAGGTTAAAGGTAGCATATAATAATGTTAAAATGTGCTAAAAATATACACTGCAAAAAAACTAAAAAGAGGAGTAAAAGTAGCTCACGACTTGTTTTATTTTTTGAAAGTAGCTCTCATCCTAAAAAGGTTGGAGTCCCCCAACGATACATTTGACAATTTTAAGCTTGGCCTACCATTTTATTGGAGCGATGAGGAACAGGTGGGGCTTGAAAAGGCCCACCTGTTCAAAGTGGGGAATGATAGAAAAAGTTTGAGAACCACTGAGCTAAGGTGAGACGATGTCCCGTTTTTGCTCCGTAAGGCTACGTGTTGTGATGTCTGCGTTTGCTTCCCCTGTCGCGAGTTCTGATCGCTCAGTGATGATACTACACCTATATAATCTGTGGAGTCTCAGCTTTAATCGGATATATTGTATGTGCAGTTACGATACGTAATAAGGGTATCTTTATCTTGAGTTCTGTGCCAAGTGCGTCAGCATTTTTTCGCTCAGGTCATTTAGACACTTCTTATGAGACTTGTGTTTTGTTTTGGTAAAAATAGTTCATATCGTCAGTTAGCTGAGTTTCTAACCGTTCAGTGAGTATAACATATTAATAGGTTTTTAAATATTAAGAAGCCCTGAGACACAGTGTCGTGAAAAAACACCCCGCAGGCCCCCGATTAGGGTCCTCTCGGGCTTAATTTAAATTAAACAAAATGCAACTTAATATCACTACATCTTTACGATTAAAATTAAGTTGGTTCAACTTAATTTAGGTGAAAGGTGAAAGCAAATTGTGTTTGTAGTACTCAACTAATTGAGTTAATCAGGTAATAAATAGGTACTTTGATTAACTTAATCGTTCAGTTGGAACTACTTCAAAAGATCAATGCAAATTGTTACCTCAATTTATTATTTGGAGTGTAGGCTGGTGATGTGGAGGGTGATACTGATATTTTTCCTGTTTTTTTAATATGGTGAGGGATTCGGGGCAGCTCTGCTTTGGATATTTTTAAGTGATCCACATTGATTTTTTTTAAAAAACTTTACCATCATCCGACTGCAGATCAGCACTTTTCCCCTCCGGTGCTGTAATTTTGAAAGGGCCAAGGAAGTTTGCATCAAGCTTGCCACCTTTTCTCTGTTGGCTCCTCACATTCTGTCGCCACACCTGGGGCCTCATGTATAACGCCGTGCGTAGGATTCACGTGGGAAGGTTGCTTACGTAGTAGAAATCCAAAAAATAGGTACAGAAATTTTCCGACATGTTCCGATTCACCAAACATTGCGTACCGGCGAGGAAAGTGCGTACTGCACGTCCTACGCCTGTTTCCCTTTATAAATCCCAACCGACTCGAAATGCGGTGCAGCTTTTGCGGGCTTCACGTAACGCGCATATTTGCCTATAAATAGTCAAAGAAACGCCCATTCATTCATTCATTTTTGACTGACTGTATGAAGAAGATTGCAGGAAATGACGACAGAACAGCTAAAAAAAACATTTTATTTGGGGAGGTCGAGATAAATCATATTGTTTGGTGGATGCAGTTTGAACCAGAGTAGCAGCATGGAGGTCGGATCGTCACCAAAATAAATAAATAAGTGGTACGAAAAAGGTTAATGACAAAAAAAATACACATAGCCTAACCTTCCTCAAGCAGTGTGTTTGTACCGGGGACAGGAGACCCTCCCTTAAAGACTGGATAAAGCGCTATATAAGTACAGTCCATTTACCATTTACCAAAGTTCCCATCAGCAAAAACACATGGGTTTGCTATCCTGGCCCCTAAATGGTGGAATGAACCCCAGTGAAATCAGGACAGCAGATAGCTTGCTCATCTTCCAGCGCAGGCTGAAAACTCATCTCTTTCGACTCCACTTCGAGTGATAGAATTACTAACAGAGCCAGTTGAGTAGCACTTGAAATGGCTGGATCTATGAAACCTGATGTACTTATATGATTCTGTTTTCTTCAAGGTTGTATCTTCCTGGTCGAATGTACTTACTGTAAGTCGCTTTGGATAAAAGCGTCAGCTAAATGCAATGTAATGTAATGTTTTACGAGCGACTTATCAAGTCTTGGCAAACGGCATAAAACACGATTAAACATGATAGTATATAAAACCATGCTCCTATCTACAACCTATAGAAATGCAAAACGGCGTCAGTTTAGACGTAATTCTGTCCTTCTGCTTACCGCATCATTTATGAGAAAACATTTCATAAGATTAACAGAACATATTCGAGGTGGTTTTAAATAACATATCCGTATTTATTTATTTCTCCAAGTTATGTTTTTGTGTGCACTGAGGAGTCTCAAACAGGCGTTTGCTTAATCCTTTTAAGATTGGCTTTAATCAATTTGCGAAAATGAATTCTTCATATATGATAAATGAGAGGTAACATTTTATTTAGGGTATAATTTCCACATATTTCTCTCCATTCTTCCTTCTGCCAACGGTGTCGCAGTTTCTCGTCCCTCCCGTGTTTGTGCTTAGTGCGTACGCATGGGTTAGAGTTTGCGTGGAGGACCGCACGTTTTCCCGTCAAGTTAGTATTTTATAAATCGCAAACATTGCGTAGAAACTGGCGTACGCCATTTTTTGAGCGTATATCCCTTTTATAAATGAGGCCCCAGGTCACCTACTGTGAAGTTAAATTTAGGAATGCCCCGTCTCAAGCGCTCCCTGGTGCTTTTTTCCTGCTTGGCAATATTGCCATGGAGAATTTCCTTGATTTCCTCAAGGTTTTTAAATGTCCTGGGAAAACTTTTCTTCAGCCACAACATCCTCAACACTGCTGTCTACCTGTGAATACATGTTTTTATATTCCTTCAGTAAATGTTTTCAACATTAACTTAATATACAGTACCTTAAGTTTTATTGAGACGTGTTTACCAACCATGAAGTTTTCTGGCAACTCGGTTGGATACCGAGCCTCTCGGCCAAACATCAGATAATATGGGGAGAACTTTGTTATCTGCTTTTTTGTCCTCAAACCAAACATGACTGCATCCAAGTACTCATCCCAGTATTCTGGCTTGTTTGCCACCAGCTTCCTGAGAGCTCTAAAAAAAAAAATACAGAATTTGTACTGATAATAGGTATTATATACTGTGTATATATATATGGTCTGACTGGCATTTGCCTCACTTTTGTATGGTGCCATTCATCCTCTCTACCAGCCCATTTGTTTGAGGGTGATAGGGCGAACAGAGACTTATCTGAATCCTCAGCTTGGCACGTACATTCTTGTTCATCTGTAAATATAAAGAACATTGTATAACGTTGTATATGGATAAAAACACAACTACAATATTTTTGCAAAAAATGTTTAAACCATATTAAAAATTACCACATTGACAAACTATTTTCCTTGGTCAGTCGGTATTCTTTTTGACACATCAAACTGATGGAAAAACTTGACAATACATTCTGTCACCTCAGTTGCTGTTTTTGTTTTCAGAGGATAGGCTTGTGGCCATTTGGTGAGGTAGTCTACCATAACGCATATATAAACATGCCCACTATTGGTAGTTTTTAATTTACCAATCAAGTCCATGCCAATGAGCTCAAATGGATGTTCAACCCTGAAAAAAAGGACAACAAATAATTATACATTTGATTCTGGATATAATGTTTATGACCATGTTGTGTAGTGTAAATAATTCTGCTTAAATCAGTCGGAGCTTTCTTCCTTTCTACATTCTCTGCTGAGAAGAGATGGATGTGATATCTGTGAGGCAAATGTGTTTTGTGATACAACAACAGACATTGATTAATTAATGCTAACAAGTGGAACAAGTTTCATGAATGTGACAAAATTATTGTCAGAGATAGCAAGGGGTGCATATCGTGGCATCCAGGCCTGCCGTAAAAACCACTTTTGAGAGTATAGTTGTAGGACTAGCACCAATACATGGAGTACGTTTCATGAATGTGACACTTTTATTGTTAGAGATAGCAAGGGGTGCATATCGTGGCAACCTGGCCTGCCGTAAAAAGCCCCCCCCCCAAAAAAAATATGCTTTTATTAATCCCACCCTCAAGCATTTTTGAGGGTATAGTTGTAGGACTAGTACCAATAAATGGAGCAAGTTTCATGAATGTGACCCTTTTTATTATTTAAGATAGCAAGGGGTGCATATCGTGGCAACCGGCCTGCCATAAAAAGCGCCCCTCAAAATAAAAATGTTTCTATTAATCCCACCCTCAATCACTTGATGTAAAAATCACAAAAAGGTAAGAGAGTCATCTTTAAAATGCAAAAATATGCTGACAAAGACTATGTAACATTTGTAAACATATATTTTGATTATTATGACAAATATGTAAAATTAAACAATACATTTTAAAGCAAGTGTATACAGACAGGACGTCACAATTAAATAAAAACATATATTAAATAAATATCTAAAAAATAAGTGACGAATGAATGAAAAATCCAGGATTCGACACCCCAACCATCAAAATACGGAGCGAAAAGTTTAACCACAAGAATCAAGACTATATGAGCTACCACTAAACGACTCACAGTCTGGAAATTACCATTAAAAAAAACCTGGCCGTTTCGTTTTAACCTCTTAAGCCCCACGGACCCGAGCCCGGGCACTAAATCTCGTCATTTGCAGGAAACAACGTCTAAGGAACCTTAATATTTAATAAACTATGAATATTGTATATCCATATAACGGGGAAAAACTCATTTAACTGATATTTTTCAATTATTTTTTTTAAAAAAACTCACAACGCTGAGCCTCTGAATTAGCAACAAGCGAAAAATGCTAACAGATGACTGCACCGAAATTCACTCACAAAACCTTATTATTTATCTTTGCTGCACATCTCAACCCATCGTTTCACATCGTGAGGGGACACAGAATCGAGGGGTACCCTTCATTATCACTCAATTATACGAACTCTCGGAGATAATAACAAGAACACACATCAAAACATATGGAGCTAGTTAGCTAAAAACGGCAAAATGGCTCACCTGTGTGTTAGTCTGGTCAAAAGTGGTCTTTAATGGCATTAAAACGATAAAAACGATAGTGTAGTTAATCCATAGGTTAATATCCAATGTGAGTGTTTCCCCTTTGAAATGTTCTGATAATCCAAAAGCAATAAAACTGCAATTCCGTTTCTAGAAGTTAGAGCAGTGGAATCTCCCTGCTCTAATGCTTGTTTACAAACGCGAATACGCCATCTTTCTTTTTTAACATGAGTGTGTGCGGGACCATTTCCCTTCGATTCTATTGGCTCTAACAGTCAGAAAGAGATGTCACATGTCAAAATCGAGCAAGGGGGGCCAGAGATAGGTCAAATCCACCCAAATGACCCCAAAAGAGTTTTTTTGTGCTAAATCTGTCTAAAAAGGTCAAATATCACTTGTTTTGCATCAATCTTGATACAGGGTACTTATTATATGTTGTACTTTGGATTCCTAAAGCTTTTAGTCTACTAACCCATCATCCAAGGTTAGTTTTCACTATAAGTACAACATATTTTTTGGACGGACACTATAATTTACAATTTTTTACCATGTTCAATCTGAATTTTCTTTAAAATAAAAAAACATCTATATTGATGGTGACTTTTCGACATCCAACTCACAGGTTTATCATTACTTTGAGAAAAAAGATTATTAATTAACATGAACCCTTTTAGAAGGGAAGATATGGTCATTTGTTCTGGGAATGTCATTTTCAAGCCTGAAACATGAAAAACAGGCTTGGGGCTTAACCGGTTAAGCATCGTTTTAAGGTGCAAACCCTTTCAGCCGAAAGCCGAAAGGGTTTTAGCACCGAAAAAATATCACCGAATGTCAGAGAACAGGGTTACGTTGGTAACCTAACGTGTTGTTGTGATGACGTAATCAAAACGTGGCGACAAGCACGGCGCGCGACCATGCTCGCGGCTGGCTCACAGCCAACATGTCTGCCACTTGGAGATATTTCAAAATATCAGAGAAAGAGGCGCGGATTGCGATTTGTAAAACGTGTTCAGCTGACATTTCTCGAGGGGTGTAACTGCAAAGACTTTCACCACTTCGGGATTACTCCACCACTTGAAATCAAAACACCCGGACAAATATGCGGAGTATGATCAAATCACTAGCGCACAGAAAAAAAAAGTCCTTCCCAGCACCCCGACTCCTTCTGTGGCGGACCTTTTTGAAAAGGTTCCTTTTCCTTAATAAGTAGACAAGGCTGGCTTATCATAAGCTTATCTAGTTCTACATGTCTACTCTATACCCACTTTCCTGAACAATTTTCATTGCGAGTTATAATTCACCATCTCAGGTTATCATTAGGGGGAAATGACAGCAGCACAGTGTTCAATATATTGTACTTTCGGTATCTAAATGATACAATGTTGTTTACATTGCTCATGAGGACAGACCACCTTATTTGCAGATTCTTGAAATTGTATTTAATTTAATTTATAATTGATTGTGGATTTTGTATCCAGTTTTCACTTTATGTATCTTTATACAATGTGTACTACTTTGCTTATGAGGACAGACAGCCTTATTTACAGATTCTTGAAATTCAATTGTAATTTCATTTGTAAATAGTTACATTCATGTGGATTTATCCAGTTTGCACATTTGTATGCATGCACTTATAGGTGCATTTGTTGTTGTTGAAGGCCTGGCTGTTACAGTCTTTATTTACACTATTTTGTTGTAGGCCTACTGGCCTAGATGTTTATGCAGTTTTAAAGCACCTTGGCTTTGTTCTGAATGCACTTTGTTGTAGTTATCCTACAGAGAAAAGAATATGCACTTGACTTGGAATTAATGTACTGTATGCATTCAAAAGTGCTGAATAAATGTTTTATGGACCCATAATAGTGATTATTATTTAAGTTGAGTTTTCAGGTAGCTGAACAACATTGGTAAAAAATGTATACATTATATATATATATATATATTTCTATTAATCATTTTCGGGCATTCGGCCAACTGTTTCCTATTTTCGGTATCGGTTTCGGCCAAGAATTTCCCATTCGGTGCACCCCTAAAATAAATAGATAACATATGGCATTTTTGGCTGCAGTCTTTGATGGGAATCGATAAGCAGAACCGGAATCGATACATTTCAAACGATACCCATCCCTATGGAGAGGGATCCCTCCTCTGTTGCTCTCCCTGAGGTTTCTCCCATTTTTTATCCCCTTTAAAACTGTGGGTTTTGCGCGGAAGTTTTTCCTTGTACGATGTGAGGGTCTAAGGACAGAGGGTGTAGTTTTTCTCATATTGATACTCTGAACAATCTGTGCTGTTGTATTTGCTGCAAAGTGTCCCTACTGTAGGCTATTTCTATTATGTACAGCACTTTGGCTCGACCAAAAATCGCTTATAAATGTGCTATATAAATGTGCTATATAAATGTGCTATATAAATAAAACTTGATTTGATTTGATTTGATATGTAGCACCCTGTTGTTAAAAATTGTCAATATGAAGTCAGATTGAAAACATTGCCAACATTTTTTCCATTTATACCCATTAACGCCAGCGGGTAATATTTACCTCATAGAAAATGCAGCGATTTTCGCGCTATTCATTTTGCACGTAAACATGACGTGTTGCTATAGCAATGCCTTTTGGCTACTGCAGTTCCTGCAGAGATAGATTGAGAGAGAGATAGATCGATAGATAGTTATAGATAGAGAGCCGGTCATAATTCAGAAATGGACAAAAGAAAGAGACTCATGAATGTACAGGAGGCATTAGCGTTGCTAAACCGTCTGAGCGAAAAAGAGTCTGATGGTGGGGAGGCGTCAGGACTGAGTGATGTGTCCTGGGTTTGTTCTGCCTCTGATGGGTTATCTGACAGCGATCCTGAGCCTCCGCGGAAAGTGAGGCCGTCCCATCCTGACCCTCCGCTTGAAGATGGGCCTACTGATGTACCAGCCCATGCAGAAGGTAAGATACAAATAAATAGGGATAGCTTATACAACATAGGCTATTCCTCAAACATGCTCTGACACACACAGTGAAGCCACACATACACACACCATCTTACCGCTAAAAACACTCTTCCTGTTGACAAACAGAGGGGGAAAAGCAATTTTCTTAGTGAAGGTGATGAATAAAAAAAGGGTGTAAAATGCTGTTTATTTTTTATAATGTTGTGTAGATTAAGCGAGCAACAATTAACAATGGTCACTACTTTATTCTATCTGGCTCTACAATACATACGTCGTCCGTACCAAAGTCTAATTGTTGCAGTTTAAAAAAGGAAGGGGCTGAAATAACTAGGTTTAATTAGTTCATGAACTGTGGATACTGTAAGTAATTACAATTACAGACCGTAATTCAGCCTTAAGGGTTATCGTAGGGTGTACATCCATAATTTGATAAATTAATAGCCAACAATGTTCTCAATCATTTAAATTCAAGATTATATCTTCCTACTGCCTCGCTAACAATTCCTCAGCATTACCTATTGTAAAATGACTCTGTTTTACTTGGGTTGATATCCATATGGCTTGTTGAAGTACAACTATGCTAATGTTAGCTTCCACCTTCTTTTCAACTGGCAGGCAGCAGCTCTGTCATCGTTCGACACCTCTGAGCACTCTGGAGATATCAATGAATTAATGATGACTGGATGCTAAAAATGTCACACGGACCACATCAAAGCAAACACAAAGGTATCGATCTCACGTCGAGCTTCGGTTGCATAAGGCGATGACATTCAGATAATGCGCATCAATTTCCCCATCAGCATTAAAGGTGGAGGATAAAACGCAGTGTGAACACATCAAAGTCAAGAGACCTTTAAAGCTAATTAATTTGTCCTTTCTGAAAAGGATTAATCCTCAAGTGGATTATTT
>CALSBZ010039147.1:0-15323 GCA_943591055.1 Gobionotothen gibberifrons | reverse complement strand
ATTTGTATATATATATTATTATTTTTGATTTATTATAAACTGAAAAAGCACCTGGCAGTCATTACTCGGGTAGAACGCGCCCTCGCGCAGGATCTGTATTTCCGGTCTGGTTGTTGTCCCGTCAGTCACCAGTTAGCTTCGTTAGCTCTTTTAGCTTCGTTAGCTTACCCTGTAACCGCCTCAAGTCTTAAAAATTAAACTAATAAACTACAATGACTCCACATAGAGTCCGGGAGATGTTAACTGCGAGCTAACGCCGCGGCTCTTTATCAGTTAAACTAGTGTTAGCTGCTAGGTTAGATTCTTTAGCGTTATCTTCCTGTGTAACGCTAGCTAACGGAGCTAACAAGCTAACCGGTTAGCATCTGCGTTTCTCTGTTTGATGAAAACGGAGAGCAGCCGTTAGCATGGATTAACTCAACAGACACAACAACAACAGGTAATAATGTTAGTATTTACACACAACAACAGGCAACTCAATAACTGGTTATAATGCTAGCTTCCACATAGAGACACATATAGGTAATACGGCTAGCATACACAGTCAAAAACAGTTAATAAGGTAAGCATTCAAACACACACAATAACAAGTCATAATGTCGAGTAATGTAAGCAGTCAATACAAGGGAACATTTTAGCATACACACAGAGAATAACGGTTTATAATGTTAGCATCCACATAGAGACAATTATAGGTAATACGGTTAGCATACACAGTCAAAAACAGGTAGTAATGTTAGCTTTCAAACACCGAAACTAATATGTAACATGTTAGCATTCACAGAGGCAATAACAGGTAATAATGTTAGTATACTTCACAATAACAAGTAATAATGTTATCATACACAGAGAGACAATTATAGGTAATACGGTTAGCATGCACAGTCAAACACAGGTAGTAATGTTAGCCTTCAAACACCGAAAATAACATGGAAAATGTTAGCATTCACAGAGACAATAACAGGTTATACATTTAGCACTCACAAATAATAGGCTATAATGTACGCATCATACACAATAACAGGTTATAATGTTAGCATCCACAGAGAGACAGTTATAGGTCATACGTTTAGCATTTACAGTAAAAAACAGGTTGTAACGTTAGCTTTCAAACACAGAAAATAACCTGTAACATTTTAGCATTCACAGAGGCAATAACGGGTTATAATGTTAGCATCCACACATATTAACAGGTAATAATGTTAGTCCATACATAGACGATAACTGGTTATATTGTTGGCATCCACACAGTCAAAAACATGTTCTAATGTTAGCATTTACTCACACAATGGTAGGTAATAAAGCTAGCATGATACACAATTACAGGTAATACAGTTAGCATCATACACAATAGTAGTTAATAAAGCTAGCATCACACACAATTACAGGCAATACAGTTAGCATCACACACAATACTGATGATAAAGTTTGAATTCTCACCCTCCTGTGTTACTTCACAATGTTTATCGGTCGCAGGTTTCTTTAACTATAGAAGTATCTGAAATGTTTAATAATATATCAACGTTTTTTTTTGATCGGTTTAGTGTCTGTGGAGAGGTTGAGTCCACTGGCTCTCATCGGGCTGCGACTCCATCAGCTGATCTGAGGTCAGAGTTTGACCTTCACTCTGAGGACTCCTGCCAGCCGCAATGCTCACCTAGACCCAGGTGTTAGTTTTTGCAGTGTGAGCAGAATCATTCAGAGACGGAGATCATGTCTGACAACCAGGCCAACAACAACGTCCCCCTAAACAACAACAATAACAACAACATGGGGCCCAACAGGATCCGCAACCCCAACATCAACCAGAACCCCCTCATCAACGTCCGGGACCGCCTCTTCCACGCCCTTTTCTTCAAGATGGCCGTCACGTACGCCCGGCTGTTCCCTCCGTCCTTCAGGAGAGTCTTCGAGTTCTTCGTCCTTCTCAAGGTGAGAAACCAATGAATATATAATCTTGTGCTGTCGGTTGATTAAAACATTTAATCACAATAAAGCCCTTCAGTAGTGTTTTATTGTCGGAGTTTATAGATGTTTTTTATCTTCATCGTATATTCTCACTTTTTAATGTTGCTTTAATTCTATTTTGAGATGTTTCCATTCTAGTATTGTTTATTTCTACTCTTTAATTTCTACTTATGAGCAATGCCTTGTTCTGTTTTGTTGTTTTTTTATGCCGCTGCAACGCAAACATTTCCCAAATTGGATCAATAAACTACTTAACTTAAAGGGGACCTATCATGCAAAATGCACTTTGTGATGTCTTGTATACATCAAGATGTGTCCCCGGTGTGTCGGGGAACTCACGCAGCGTCAGAAAATAAAACCCTCTCTCTTTTCCTCCGTACCCAAATCTCTAAAAACGGGGGAACAACGGAGCTGATCCAGATTTGCGTCCGATATGACGTAATATGTGAAATGTGGACCCACGGCCCGATCAGAAACGTTGCTATCATACCTCATTCACACCAACGGTGTTTCAGGGCCGGCCCGGAGCTAGAGCTTGAAAAGCACCGGGTTTTCCTCTTCACACCGCAGCTGAGCAGCCTCTTAGCTCCGGAATCCGGTTCATTTCGAGCACCAAAAAATTGTCCGGCCAGAGCAAAAGCACCACATACGTCACGCTTACATCGAGGCGGGGGAAGAGACAGGATCTACTCCTGAACAACAACAGAAAGTACGCGTTTTATCCAGTTTGTACAACGATGGAGAAACTTAACAAGAGGTTCAGAGTTTCAGTGTTTCTGCCATAGACTGTATATATAAAGGTTTCTGCTCATGGTGAAGCAACGTCTCTGCGTGTTAAGGTGGAACCTGAGCATTCACGTTGATCACCTCTCATTATAACTAATTATAAATCTATAAAACTATAAATATTAAACTTTACTTCACGTGTTCATTTGAGAACAGCTGTTACATACCTGGGTGAAGGTTACAGTTCATTTAAATGAAAGATACAACGTTACTCCACACTCATGGTTTAGTCCACCTTAAGAAATAAGACCGACCTCGGAAGCAGTTGTGTTTTAAAAAAACCTTTATTGACACGAGTACACTTGTTTATAAGAATATAGTCACCACAGAAATGACTCCGCAAAAGCTGCAGATAGAGCCATAAGAAATGAATGCAACTGATTTCATCCGCGCGGTTTGGCTTTATGAAGCAGGCACGCAAATGGTAACGTCATGACGCAAACGATGACGCAATGACGCATTACCAGTGGACTCTGGGCGGTGTGAAAAGAGCCAGAGCTAAACCGAAGAACCGGTTCTGAACCTGAAAAGCTCTAACACGGAGCTTGAACCGGAGTTTCGTTGGTGTGAATGAGGTATCAGAAACAATGCCCGACTGTTTTGGACGTAATATGGTCGGTGTTTACATTAGCATCGCTAACACCCAGAGCTAACCTGTACTGGAGAGCATGTGTGTGAAGAAGCAGGAAGTAAAAAGGAACTCACCTTGTGGTATAACTAGGGTTGCAAAATGCCGGGAATTTTCAAAGATGGAAATAAATAAAATGGGCGTTTTCTAAATTGAAGGTTGGCTCTTCAAAGGGAACTTGAATATAGTTGGGGAAAGTATATTTTAGCATAATCTTGACTAAAACAAACAGATGCCGTTCAAGTACACTTGAATATCCACTGCTTACTGCATGGCTATTGAGACCCCACCCCCTACAGGCACTGTGCATTCCTCCATCACATGCACACATGATTTCTAGAAGACTGGATCACACTTTTGAGCCCAAAGCACAAGACAAATTAAGCCTCACATTTGAGCCTGTGGACCTGCAGACTGTTCAAACAAACGCTTCAACTCGTTCCATTTAGAATCTGTGTGTTTGAATATGGATCTGAAGTTGGCGTGACGTTGAAGTCGTGCTGCTGGACTCGGCTGTAGTTCCTTTATAGCATCACGTTAGCATTTAGCTTCTGGACATTCGATTTATGATTAGAACATTATAAAAGTAGGGTAGACATGTGGAGATTATCCGGCTGAACTAAACATTTATCAAACGGGGTCGTTTTCCACAGACCTTATTTTTTACAATATTCCAAAATCCTCTGGAGAAATCCCGCTGCTTTTTTGTCGAGGGAACAGGAGCTTCCTTCAGGGTCGGCCTACAAAAATAAGTCATCCCTGCACCTCTTTATATATGTGCTAATATAAAGCTTCAGCTGGCTCCTGCTGTGCTTTAGAGAAAGTCCACTGCCTCTCTCTTTATGTAATGTACAGATGATATCTAACATGAGGCGAGTTCTCTGTGTGGAGAACAGCAGCAGCTCATTGTGATCGAGCAGGTGTGTAATCTGAATCAGGATGAGGATTAAAACGAGCGGGTTTATAGTGTTTGTTGCTCCTTCAGATTAAGAGCAGGCTTTTCTCTGCAAACACTGAGTAATGAAATGAAAGCATGGATGTTTAATAAGAACTGGATGCAGCGTGGGAGGCGGGGTCTCGTTCTCTCCTATGAGAGCTGCTCATCGGCACATGAAGGCATAATGGCCCAACTTTTGAGAGAGAGAAACGTCACAGAGAGATTACCCAGCATGCCTAGCTGTCAGAGCAGAAGAACCTGTGGCCGTTTCTCAATCGCGAGGATGCTGGCTTGGTAGTCGCGTACTTCCAAGTCACTTCCTTCAGAAACGAAGCAAGTATACTTCCAAGCCACGGCTTCGGAAAACGAAGAAGAATGGAACAGGCTAACAAGTGTGCCACTCTCTCTAACGGTTTCAACATAAACTGAAAGTAAATCCCTCACGATGTCTATCTAATTATGAACTTGCTTTACTTTCACGGAACACATTGTTGGTGATAACAAATGTAACAAAGTCACATATTTACCAACACATGTTCTACGCCACTACATACTGACATTTAAATGTGTGCTGCGTCGGTTCAGCCATGCTCCGCAAGGGTTTTTGAAATTGCTCCGTGCGCAAAGCATTGTGGGGATTTTAAGGACGCGAAGTCTACCCATGTGCAGCCTCGACATTTCCCCCAAACCAAGGACGCGGCCTCGGTGGAATTCCAAGTATGCTGGACATTGGAACAGTCCTTCGGTGGCACTCGATGACGTAGCATCCTTGAAATATTGGCTTGGAAGCCAGAATCCTCGCAATTGAGAAATGGCCACTATGTGCGCTCACAGAGCATGTGCCCCTTAAGCCACGCCTCCTGTCATTAAGCCCCGCCCCCCGAGCTCCCACTCTCGGCTCACTAGAATGAATGGAGAAAATAAATCTAGATTCGGCTTTTAGTGCATTTTACAACTTTAAGGACCGAATTATTCGAATAAGGGCTATCATATAGTTCATACTGGGGAGTTTATTTAGTTAAAATATATCATATTCCAATTACTTGTATATAGACTCTTCTTGCACTATTTGTATTTACTTGCCCTATTTTATCTGTTTTATTATGTTGCATGTTGGAGGAGCCGACGATTTTCATTGATATATCTACACTGATCGTGTGTTGAATTTGCACTATCCTCCTTCGAATGAAGAACCAAGCGAAATCTTGTCCAAACTGAACTTTTACTTTATATTCATTAAACAGTTTCCAACAAGAACGGTGGAAGACAGAGAAAATGCACTCGACATGCTCGTATTCAATTTTCATAACAACATTTAGATTAAAGGTACAACGATGACTTTGTTGTAACTTGTTTTATTTAAGGCAGTGAAACATTTGTTTATTTGATTCTTGATAGAAGTTAAAAGGTACAACGTCTCACAGGAAATGCTTTTATTTTGAAGTGCAAGTATGTGCCCTCCTCTGACAGAGGAGGGCACATACTTGCAAGAATCAAATAAACACATTTTTCACTGCCTTAAATAAAACAAGTTACAACAAAGTCATCGTTGTACCTTTAATCTAAATGTATTTTTAATGTCTACTCTATGCTATTTTTTTGTTTGTTTTTAACTGGTAACTGTATGCTGCTGTGTGATTTCAATTATCTGTGAAATGTCCTAGAAAGTCAAGTTAAACTTATGTGCATTTAAAAAAGAGGAATAGTTTAGACGAAAACTAAAAGGTACCGTGGGGTCAGATTATAATGTTCCAAAGGGGGGGCCGTTTAGCACGAAACACTGGAAATAACTGAAGGATAAGTTAAGAGAGAAAGTAGAAAGAAAGGTCATAGAAAACTGTTTCTGCCATTGTATATCTTTGTGTTTTTAAATGCTATTTTATAATATGTCTCTTAATGCTCTTAATAATAATACATTTTATTAATTAAGGGGACCTATCATGCAAAATGCACTTTTTTATGTCTTTCATACATCAATGTGTCCCCGGTGTGTCGGGGAACTCACGCAGCGTCAGAAAATAAAACCCTCTCTCTTTTCCTCCGTACCCAAATCTCTAAAAACGGGGGAACAACGGAGCTGATCCAGATTTGCGTCCGATATGACGTAATATCTGAAATGTGGACCCACGGCCCAATCAGAAACGTTGCTATCAGAAACAATGCCCGACTGTTTTGGACGTAATATGGTCGGTGTTTACATTAGCATGGCTAACACTCAGAGCTAACCTGTACTGGAGAGCATGTGTGTGAAGAAGCAGGAAGTAAAAAGGAACTCACCTTGTGGTATAACCGGCAAGAGAGAAAGCCTTTGAGCTCCATACTGTTTCAGAAAGGATCCTTGATAATCCATGATATGGCGTTTCATCACGGCAGTATTTAGTTTAGACAGTAGCTGCCGGGTCCCGCATAAGCTCCGCCCCCTCCTCTTTAAAGCTTTATACCCCAAATCAGCATTAAATAGAGGGATATGAGGCATGGCTAGAATGGGTGATCTGTTTCGTATTTTGAGCAAAACACTTCATAGACATGTTTTTTTATATATTTTTATATATCTGAGAGCTATATGCTATTGCCTACACATAGCATGATAGGTGACCTTTAAGGCGCCTTTCATGACACCTAAGGACACCGTATGAATTGTTAAATATGCTAAGAGGTAAAAGCAATACGATTAAAAACACAAAGATACCAACATGGAGAAGAACCAAATGATAGGGAGGGTTATTCAGGGGAGACAGATGATAGTTCATGTCTTTGTGTTGAAAGGTGCTGCATAAATAAACTTGCCAAGATTATTATTTTATTATCACACTGTAGCTATTTACAAATGACCTTGAATTTTGAATCTCTCCTCTTCAGGCGCTCTTCGTCCTCTTCATCCTCGCCTACATCCACATCGCCTTCTCTCGTTCGCCCATTAACTGCCTGGAGGCGGTGAGGGAGCGCTGGCCTCGTGACGGCCTGCTGCGCGTTGAGATCCAGAGGAACTCCTCGCGCGCTCCGGTTCTCCTGCAGTACCACGACTCCTCGAGTGGGCTTCAGGAGGAGCAGGGGGGGGAGGAGCTGAGCCTGGCAGAGCTAATGGGGGAGGAAGAGGAGGAGGAAGAGGAGGAGATGACCCTGGAGATGTTCGACAACAGCTCCGTGCAGGTGAGGAGAAACAAGGGCTCCTACTGACTCCTACTGACTCCTACTGACTCCTACTGACTCCTACTGACTCCTACTGACTCCTGCTGACTCCTGCTGACTCATGTTGACTCCTACTGACTCCTACTGACTCCTACTGACTCCTACTGACTCCTGCTGACTCCTACGGACTCCTGCTGACTCCTACTGACTCCTACTGACTCCTGCTGACTCCTACTGACTCCTACTGACTCCTGCTGACTCCTGTTGACTCCTACTGACTCATGTTGACTCATACTGACTCCTACTGACTCTTATCAACTCCTACTGACTCCTGCTGACTCATGTTGACTCCTGCTCACTCCTGCTGACTCCTACTGACTCTTATCAACTCCTACTGACTCCTGCTGACTCCTACTGACTCCTACTGACTCCTACTGACTCCTACTGACTCCTGCTGACTCCTACTGACTCTTATCAACTCCTACTGACTCTTATCAACTCCTACTGACTCTTATCAACTCCTACTGACTCGTATGAACTCCTACTGACTCATATCAACTCCTACTGACTCGTATCAACTCTAATCAACTCCTACTGACTCTTATCAACTCCTACTCACTCCTACTGACTCCTACTGACTCGTATGAACTCCTGCTGACTCCTACTGACTCTTATCAACTCCTACTGACTCTTATCAACTCCTGCTGACCTCGATCTGATCTCGGCCCGGTTCTTGGTTCCAAATACAAACCAGTTTTATTAGCCGGCTGCGGTGGAAACAGGAAGAACTGGTTCCTGGGAAAGGGGTATTGCTGTCTCTTAATGACTCTTACTGACCTACTCTAATGACTCTTGTTGTGATCACTTCCTCTGCAGTTCGATCTGGACATGGAGCCTCGCCTGAAGCCCTCTATGATTGGAGGAGGAGTGAGAGGAAGAAGAGGAGGAGGAGTGAACGACAGTCAGGACGTCTCTTTCAGTCAGACCACTAAAGGTATGCAGCCACTGCAGGAGGTGTCTGAGCTGGAGATGTTGACCAGAGCAGGTAAACCCTCCTCCCCCTCTCCTCTTCATCCTCCTCTTCATCCTCCTCCTCTTCCTCACACTCTCCTCCTCCTCCTACTGGACAGAATCACCTCCAGACTTTTCTTTAGTTGTTTCCTATGGAGGTTGATCTGTCTTAATATTCAAAGTCAACTTTATTGTCAATCTGTCAGTTTGTGTGTACAGACAGAGAGATCGAAATATATATAATAATATATAATTTCCCACAATCCCAAATACAAAAACAAATATAAAGATATGTATATCCTATGTATATACATAATCAAATGACACATTTATACATATGCACACATTAAGACATCAATAAAAGCACAACAATCAATATATTAAAAAATAACAGTCACTTCAATATCTTTGGGAAATGAACATGAGTGATATTATTGAAGTGAACAGATGAATAACCCCCCAAACAGCGGAGTGACGCCAGTACATTTTCCTTTGGTACCGGCGAAATATCTCAGTGTTTAACAGCAGATCAATAAACACAGATTTCAGATACACAGAATTCAGATCAATAAATACAGATTTCAGATACACAGATTTCAGATCAATTAACACAGAATTCAGATACACATAATTCAGATCAATAAACTTGATTAACAAATGTCTGGAAAGTTGTAAATGTTAGAAGGATATCCACACATGCTTTTTGTTTATTAGTAAATCCATTTGAGTGTTCACAGATTCTCTTTTTAATTTGTTGGATTAGTTTAGCAGATTATTTTTATGTTTATTTGTTCTTGCACTTTCTGAAGGTGGTTTACATTACACACACAGATCATTGATCTGCTCACACACAGATCATTGATCTGCTCACACACAGATCATTGATCTGCTCACACACAGATCATTGATCTGCTCACACACAGATCATTGATCTGCTCACACACAGATCATTGATCTGCTCACACACATATTATTGGGACAGATCCACCTCCATAGCTTTCCATCAGTTGTTTGTAAAGAGGGGTTTCTCCTCCTCGGCAGCAGGGGGCAGCAGAGGCTCTTTAACAACAATAATAATACATTTCATTTATAGAGAGGCGAAGTCCCGCCCATCTACTTCCGCCCCATGGGACCTTATTTCTGAAAAAGTTTGCATTGAAGTCAATGGAGAGAGAAAGATTATCTTTCCATCCCGTTTGAATTGTGCCACGAATTACACATATGATGTTTGTCAATTTAAATAATAATTTCCGTGTCAAAAAAGTCACAGTTTGTCGTAAAACTGTTGAAATATAAGACTATGAAAAATAGGCAACTAGAAAGACTACAAATCCCAGAGTCCCGGTCCCGCATGCTGGCTCTTAGGAACCGACTAACTCCCCTTGTGTGTATGTACAGCTCTCAACATGCCCAGACTTGGAGTGATTTTCACCTCTTTTAATACTTTTCACCTCATTCTGAAAGAAAGAAGTGAAATGTGCCAACGTGACGGCCGTCTGGGTGTGTGGTGCGAGACGGGAGATGTAGTTCATTGAGCGTTTTCACACACACAAAGTGTAACTTCACAGTTTTACGACACATTTTTTTGACTTTCAAAATTATCTTTTAAATTGACAAACATCATATGTGTAATTCGTGGCACAATTCAAACGGGATCGAAAGATAATCTTTCTCTCTCCATTGACTTCAATGCATACTTTTTCAGAAATAAGGTCCCATGGAGCGAAAGTAGATGGGTGGGACTTCGCCACTCTATAGGTGTCTACATAAAGAAAAGCCCCGCCTCCTCTAAAGCACGTCCAGTTTGAGTCAGTATTTATAGTATTATTAGGTCGTAAATCAGCTTAGTTACTCGTTAGTATTGAATGCTGAATTATTACCTTAGAGAAACAGGAAAACAAAAAAACAGTTTTGACAAGTATAATAACTTCTGATCAAGAATAGCTTTTAATTTTGCACTTTCATCGTATGACCATCGAGCATGCATCCACCCTCCAGTCTGTTCTTACAGATAAACTTTTTTTATAGCAGCAGTTTTTTCTTTTAAACATTTCCAGTCACAAAATGCACAGATTCAAGATAAAAGAGGCTCCATGTTTTTACATTCAGATGGAAATGTCTCAGGATCATTTATCTGAGAGATGGACAAACTGTGGACACATGCAACAACACGGACACGTTAACATCTCATCAATATTTCATATCACACAAAAACTCCTTCTTCACTGAATATTTTTAGGTTTCTTGCAGCTCCTGTTTACGACGGCCGATCGGTGCAAACGAACAACAACGAACCGAAACTGTTCCATCACGAGAAACACGCTGCAGCTTCAGAGAGGATGCAGATATAACAACACACATGTTCCATGCAGAAGCATGGGGACACTAAAGAGTGTCCCCTGGTCTCCAGCTGTGTGCGTCACTCTTTAGTGTCCCCTGGTCTCCCAGCTGTGTGTGTCACTCTTTAGTGTCCCCTGGTCTTCCAGCTGTGAGCGTCACTCTTTAGTGTCCCCTGGTCTCCCAGCTGTGTGCGTCACCCTTTAGTGTCCCCTGGTCTCCCAACTGTGTGCGTCACCCTTTAGTGTCCCTTGGTTTCCCAGCTGTGTGCGTCACTCTTTAGTGTCCTCTGGTCTCCTCAAGTTGCTGAATGTTCTCTAAATGCTGCATGTGTTGTTGCTGAAGATGTTTCTTCATGTGGAACCTTTGTGTTTTTATATCTGCATCGTTTCTGAAGCTGCAGCTCGTTTCTCCTGATGGAAGAGTTTTTTTAGTGTGTGCACCCATCGGCCACCTGTTGTATTTCTGTGAGTTTAGAGCCACAGTGAGGACAAAATAATCAGATTAAAATATTGAATATTCTGTTATATTACAACACTTGCTTTGGAAATATTACACTTTTATTTTTAAATGTTTAGTTACTTATTTTACATTAAACTCAATCTTCAAAAAAATATTAATCTCATATTTTCTCCTTAATTTCTTTACTTATTGTTGTTTGAATTTAAAAAAATGTATATTACAGTTTTCGGGAAGCTTGTATACTATGACTGTTTTTTCCGCGCTTTAAGAAACTCTGTATGTTTGTTTTTAAATTCTGAATATGAGCAACATATTTAATTTAAATATTTAATCTCATGTCGGTCTTTAATAAATACACCCAATCAGATTCACACACAGAAACGCTCTGAACCAATCAGAGGGCAGCACACACACACGCACACACACATGCTGAGAATCACTATAGCAACCAACCATGACAACAGCAAACGTCCAATCAGAGCCTTTGACTCAGTCTCCATGGAAACGCTGCAGCTTCCTGCTTCTGGGGGTTCAACACTGAAAGTCCAGCGCTCAGAAATCAGACCTGATTTAAAATCCTCCTGGTTCTTCCGGATGAATCCTCCAGTGTCAGAGAGGTTTCTGGTCTTCAGGTGGACAAAGGTGTTTTATTGCTGAGAGGTGAATTCACAGCAGCCAATCATCTTGCTGCTCTTGCTGCGTAACTTAAAGGGGACCTATCAAGCTAAATGCACCTTTGTACGTCTTTTATACATGAATATGTGTCCCCGGTGTGTCAGGGAACTCACCAAGTGTCAGAAAACACAACCCTCTCTCTTTTCCTCCGTACCCAAATCTCTAAAAACGGGGGAACAACGGAGCTGATTATTATTTGAATTTTTCTGACGTCAGAAAAGGGGTGCTCCGCCTATATGGGCAACTCTCCACCTATCAGGGGAATGAGAGACCGCTTGAAAGCGCTGGAGACGCTGTAGTGCATATGCCAGGCCTGTAGGTGGCGCTGTAGTCACATAATCAGCCCTTTCAAAAACAGGGCTGGAAAATGAGGCATGGCTAAAACGCATGATCTGTTTGGTATTTTGAAAAAAAGACGTCACAGACATGTTTTATATAGGTATGGCCTTACAATATATGTTTCAAATATAGCATGATAGGTCCACTTTAAATTAAATCAATATTTAGATTTATTTGCAGCAAAATGTCCCTTTTTATGCAATCTGATTCCCACCGGCGCTAACAGAGAGAAATGATAACCTAGCTTGTAGGATATTTTACCAGATTATGTTCACAACCATCATTATATCGTTATAATACAGCTTTGCCCAATACTCATATCTACTGAACTCAGCCTGAACGCACCATAGATGTGTCAGAATCACATTTCCCCGGCTGCTAACAGATAAAGGCTAGCAGCTAACAGCTAATAGCTAACATTAGCTAGCTCTCCTGCAGATTTCAACATGATTTTGTTGTTAACATGATCAGAAAAAATCAGGTGTGCCCACTGATGAGTTCTTGTGACATCTATACTTTGCATATTTATTTATATTTAAATGTCTTTAAATCCTGACACCTTCTGTTATGAGGAGGTTAGAAAGCATCAGCAGCAGCAGCAGCACAGAAACGCCTCAACTTTTATTTATTTTTTCACCGTTTGTTCATTGTTCTGCCTACAAAGCCACGTTCAGACCTTTGCACATGGATCATAAGTATCAGGCGTAAAATAAATCCCAAAGCAGCAAAACTTTCTGTACCTGTTTCAGTCAGAGAGCAGCAGGTGACCCTCGCCCTGCTCATCACCTCTCTGTGAATTCACCTCTCAGTTTCCTCTCTGCAGTCTGTTAAAGCAGCAGAGATCTTTTCCACGTCTTATGTACAGGTATAAAAGAAAGAACCTCTGCATACATTACGTGCAGCACAACACAGGGATCCCTTCATTGTGATTCTGATGGAGGCTAACAGACCCCCTGTGGCTGTTAGAAAACTGATCCTCAGTAACTCAATGTGATGTGTTGAGAAGCCTCCGAGGGTTGGATGGAAACTGTAAAACCACATGAAGCTCAGCACTGCTGGAAGTCCAGTTTGAAAGTAAGGTGTGGCAGCGGGGAGTGGTAAGAGCGCTGGAGACCAGACAGCTGATCAGAATCAGGTAATCAATCACTCAATAAAAGCATGTTGGTAACCTGGCTCTGGTCTCTTTTGGCCAGTAGGCTGGACCATGGGAGGTAGTCTGGACCGCCGAAACAAGAACGGTCCGGGGTCTTTTGCAGTTCTTGTTTCGGCGGCCAAGACGTCCTCCCAGGACCTACTGGTCAAAAGAGACCAGAGCCAGGTTACCAACATGCTTTTATTGAGAGCCTAGTAGAGTGGTGCAGGAATGAGTCCTAAAACCAGGAAGTGAGTCAGCATTTCACCACTTCCTGTTCCCTGGTCTCAGAGCCAATGGGATCTCTCCATAGGGTTTAGGAAACTATCTGAACTAAGGTCTGTGGTTGAGACACATTGAAGAGACGGATCACGTTTAGTTCTAGGACATTAAATCCATCAGCAGTGACCCCGCTGGTGATTTCTGAAGAGTGGACGTGTCTGAAAAACGATGGTTGTTACCAAGTGGCTGAATAGGACTACAGAAGTCGTGGAGGCCGTTGTACGTCATTACGCCGAACACGTGAACACTCCTCTAAGTTAGTTTCTGTTCTGCTTGAAAGCAAGTCCCTGTCTCCTGCAAACTGTTCAAACAAACGCTTCAACTTGTTCCATTTAGAATCTGTGTGTTTGAATCTGGATCTGAAGTCGGCGTGACGTTGAAGTTGTGCTGCTGGACTCGGCTGTAGCTCCTTTATAGCATAACGTTAGCATTTAGCTTATGGACATTAGATTTATGATTAGAACATTATAAAAGTAGGGTAGACATGTGGAGATTATCCGGCTGAACAAAACGTGCATTTATCAAACAGGTTCGTTTTCCACAGGTCTTATTTTTTACAATAATCCCAATTCCTATCATTGCTTTTTGGTCGAGGGAACCCTTGCAGCTTACTTCCGGGTCGGCCTACAAAAGTAAATCATCACTGCATCACTCTATTGCCTGATTCCGATCAGCTGTCTGGTCTCCCATGACTCCACGGCGCTCTGACCACACCCCGCTGCCACATAAGGCTTTTGTTTTGAAAGGTTCTACTCCTTGAACCTGCGCCCCTGCAGACTCTTGTAATAGTTCTCCTGCTCCGTCTGGTTCCTGATCTCTCGGTCCAGCAGAACCAGAGCCGTTTTGCGTCTCATGGCCATTTCTCGGCGCTGAGCCTCCACAGCAATCTCTCTCTGAGGATCGGCACCTGGAGACGCTGAGCGATGAGGCCGAAAACTGCTCCCGTGAGCGGAAGAATCGCCTCTGGTCAAGCTGTTCAGATCGTAGGAGTCTCGCGGGTCACTTGGCCTCGCTCCCCACTCCCATGGATTACCGTTTCCTGCTAGGGGCGGGGCTTGCAGAGGGGACGGGGCTTGAACTACTGGATGATGCGGGGCATGAGCGTCAACAGTGACAATACCCGGATTTTCTTTATGTTCGCGGTAATGCGGCGACTCGTTGGCGTTTGAGGAGGAGGAGGTGGAAGTGGTTTCGGAGGACTTTTCCCCGGAAGAGGTGGAAGAAGAAGGGAGGAGCCCCTGCTGTTTGGACATGGCGATAACTTGCATTAAACGAGGTTGATTGGTGCGATTCGACGCCTCACCGCCACTCGTTTTCTCCCGAATTGAGAGCCACTTGGCCCGAGTCAAAGCGCTTTTCGGAGACACTTGAGGCGCCGCTGCTTCTTGGATCTGTGGCGGGCGGGGAGTCGCTACAGCTTTGGCGCCAACTGGAGGCGGAGTGGGGTTATTACGACTGGACGGCGCCCTCACAGAATGAACTGGGAACACGGGTGTTGTTGAATCATCCGTCCCCACAGATGATCCCACCTCCGATCCTCCATCTTCGCTATTCTCCCGTTCCACTTCATCCCGAACGCCTCTCATTTCCATCGATTTCTGCTTCCACTCTGACACCAGCTGCTGGGAACGCATTGG